>JARQOC010000006.1:446165193-446238105 GCA_033576535.1 Allobates femoralis | reverse complement strand
ACTTATCTTGGACTCTGGATGCATCTCGACTGATATATACGTCAAATCAACTGGTAAAAACTTGCTTCTTCATTACTCCAGCTGTCCTCCTAGACATGTCAAAAAGTCTTTAACCAAATCAAAGCACACTAGAGTGGACCACATTGTCTCTGACCCCGAGCTAAGAAATGTCATACACGAGCAGATGGGGAGGAAGTTCATGGACAGGGGATACCCACTCTCAATAGTCCGACCTGTAGGGATGGGTCAAACAACCATCAAACCTAACACTGGACAGGTGATATTTGTCAATACCTTTCACCCTTAGCAAACAATGGTACACAACGTCATTATTACCCCACGATATCTCTGTTCCAACAACCTGTACTACTTTGGCATAAACAAATGGACAATCTCAAAAATAAACTTATCTGTGCAGACATAGGTACACTCAGAACATCATTAGGACAGACTACCCTTCCCACCCCTCGCGTGGATAATTTTCCATGCCTGGGTTGCCAACAATGTTCAAACATGACTAAGGGCTCTTTGTTTACCCATCCAATGACAGGCAAGCATTATCCTATCAACAAGTACTTCACATGTGATTCTTCATACGTGATCTACCTTATTAAATGCGCTCTCGGATATGTTGGACAGACTACACAGCATGTCCGAGGCCGCATCAGCAAGCAAAAGTTCACAATTCACTGAAAGCAGACCCTTTTACCGATACCTTCACATTTCATCGCACAACAGCATTCCATTTCTCAGCTAAGGTACCAGGTGATGGATCATGTACCCATCAGTAGAAAGGGGAGGGAACAGGATTCACAAGCTCAGGACGCATGAGGCTTACTGGATTTCTACACTCAAGACCCTTGAACCTCATGGCCTGAATCACGAATATGAGGTGCCCTTCTGAACCTCTTTCTTACATGTATGTATGTATATAGTCCTTTTTTCAATCCTGGATGCTTCTAGCTCTTTTGAGTGGTGGCATGTATACACACCCCTAATGATATATAACCTTATGGCTCTAGTGCTCTTGTATATGACCTCCTCATGTAGTCAACTGCATGTTGTTGTCTTTTTCTAATGTTGTGCCCCATACTAATATTGTGATCTCGTATTTTGATGATACCAGTATGTAATTCATTGTTGTATATGGTATATATTCATATTTTAAGTAATGATCCTCTCTCTCTCTTTCTGCAGATGTTTTAAAGTTAAGTTTATTCTGGACATAAGCTCCTTTTTTACTTTCTGAACACGGCACACCTTGGCAGCTGCCCTGTCAAACCGATGCCCTTCCTGTGTTAACAATTCACTCAGTATCCTTTATTGTGCACCGCGCTATATATTTACTTCCCCTTTAAACTGTGTTATCCATTTTCCTGTGACATGCATGCACTGGCAGTGCCGACACTTCCGGGACTGTGCATACGCCACATGCGACTCACACGACGGAAGCCTGCGTTCCACATGGTGGAACCAGGAAGCGAGGTCTCCGCCCACCCTGCGCTCCCTGACCACCTTGCCACACTCGTCCACGCTGACCGCACTACCCCTACAGGTGAAACTGATCTTTTTTGCTTATGTTACAGGCAATCCCCTGGATATAGGTTCCCTGACTGATGAAATATTACTTTTTGCCTATAGGTCGCTACCTTCTGCCCAGTGAACCATACCCTTACATAAATTTAGTTTCACTTTTACAGCCTGGGGTACTTTTATAGTTAATGGAAACTAATCCTGATGATATATGGGGTTTTCTTACAGATCTCATTATGCTCAAAAGGGCCCTATTGATAACAGTTTGGCCATTTTATCAAGTGTTCCCAGATACTTGTATACATGCTATATACTCCTATAGTCCATGTTTTAACATATATGACTGCTTTCTGTCACTGATTGATTGTATTTAAACAACCACATATATTACAGATCCATCTCCTTGCACCCCTGATGGGTTGTACCCTGGACACAGTGATGCATAGACATTTTGGTACCGTGAAATGCTTTCTCCCGTCTGTCCACAATTTCATCATGTTTTATTTTATTCGCTTCCTTGATCCGTGACCGTTTGTTTTATTTCACTCTACACGGCACATCACTTTACCAAACACTTTCTCTTGTATCTGTCATTATTTTGCTCTGTTTTACATAGTGTTGTTAACCCTTTTTCTCACACCTGTTACGGTAATTTCTTCCTGTACTTGGTTTTGACATTTGGTTGAGGTTTTATCTCTATTAACTGTTCCTTAAAGGGAATCTGTCAGGTCAAAAATCCATATGTAACTGATAAAATTTTCTAATACTTCTGTCTAAGCTCCCTCTATTAATGTATTTCTATTATTTATACTTTCCTCCCATCTTGTGTAAACTTCAAATTAAAAGATTAATTCTGTCAATCACAGTGAGTGATCACTTGCTTCTCTGCTGCCCATGCCACAGGCATGAATATTCTTGCATCACTGCACTGCCCTCCTCTGGTCAAGGGGAGAGGAGGTGTGTGCTTTTAGCAGATGTAGCTCTGAGATCTTCATTGTGTGTATCTGAGGCATGTGTGTAGTGTGTGGTCTGAGATATTTCTTTGTGTTTATATGAACATGTCTGCAGTAAAAAAAAAACTGCTCATATATACAGAAATCTCTCACAAGCAGCACAGGCTAGTGATGTTACTACAAGAGTTGTAGCACAAACACCTCCCCCTCTCAACTCCCTCCCAAGCAGCCTGCAGAAGCCTGAGATTCAGTGTAACTTCAGCACAGAGGACAGAGGGGAGGGACAGAATTCCAGCTTAGATAGGCGTGGATATTTAAATAACATTTACATACTGTGACTCTTAGGAGTCATATCAATTACTTTTACAGCTGCCCGCTGGGTGTGCATGTGCTTATAGCAAGAGAACTACAAAGAGTATAGTAATGATTTTTACATGTTCTTAAAGAACTGCCTCAGCACGATTCAAGGGTAATATTAGTATACTGAAAAATTACCTGATAGAGTCCCTTTGACCTATGTTTTTTATATTTTTTCAGATATATCACTTGATTTGCTGTTTTGCACATGTTAGACTCACAATTGTTTTGTTATTTTCTTCTGTATCTCGTTTACTGTATAGGTCATTCCATATCAAGTGATCCAAATATGAATATTTTTTTTCCCTGATGGCTTTAGAGTTTTTTTATTTTTTTTTCTATATGAAGTACAACAGTTGTAATTACAAATAAAAAATGTTGAATTTTTTTATTCATCAGTTAATTTTTTACAGATTTTTAAAAAAGTGCAAATTTTGGCCTGGTATGGCTTTACATTTTTTATCATATCTCGGGCTAGAAATAACGGGGTTAAACATATGCAGTGTTTTTTTTTAAACACTCAGAGAGTGAGTAACTCACTTTGTGATCGCTGCAATAAACGCAGCATTTGTCACTCTTTATATAAAAAAAAAAGCTGTCATTGTTTTCACTAGGGATTAAAAAAACTAATGCAGATGTGGTAAAAACTTTGTAGAGAAAAGCTGCCAAAACCGCAGCGTTTATCCGCAGACAGAAAAGGTTGTGTGTGCTCTTGCCCTAATACTCACTTTATAGTAAGACAGTTCTATCTCAAGTGTACTGTAAATCTTTATTTTTATTACCCATCTTCCTTACTTAATATTAACTATATTTTTCTCACAGAGCAATGCCTGCTGCTTCTCATTTTTCTCAGAACGGTACCCGGCTTTTATTTGATATGTCACAAGACCATGTTTCTTAATATTTTGTTAATAATTTTGTTATAATTTGTTAATATGTATTCTGTGCTTTGCAGCACAAAGTGCTCTGAGCTGTGGGTCATTAGTAACGGTTCTAAAGATTCCTATTATTTGTCATATTGTGTTTTTGATGGACATTCAGTGAGTCATAGACCAACTTATTATGTTGATGAGCATTTACGAATATGCAGATTATTAACAAAATTACCAAAATATTAAGAAACATAGTATTGTGACATATCAAATGAAAGCCGGTACCGTTCTGAGAAAAATGATACCTCTCCTACCTCATTATCTTAATTCTAGCTCGAGATATGATAAAAAATGTGAAGCCATACCAGGCCAAAATTTGCTCTTTTTCAAAACTTTAAAAATCTGTAAAAAATTAACTGATGAAGAAAAAAAGTCAAAACTTTTCATTTGTAATTAGCTAAAGTAGTACTTCATATAGAAAAAAAATAAAAAAAATCTAAAGACGTCAGGGAAAAAAAGAGAATTTTGTTTACGTACCGTAAATTCTTTTTTCTTGAATCATCAATGGGAGACCCAGACAATGGGGTTTAGGGCGCTGCCCTCCGGAGGTCACACTAGGTACTACAAGTTTGTAGCACCGCCTCCTCCGCTTATAAACCCCCACCGTAGGAGACATCCTCAGTTTAGTCCATAAGCTGCGAGGAGAAATAAACCACACCCGAAACATCGGGAAGAATGCCGTGCACAGACGGTGTAACAACCCGGAAACACTGTCTCAACAGAGAACAGATCAAATGCAAACATGCAACGGAACAACTGGGTGGGTGCTGGGTCTCCCATTGATGATTCAAGAAAAAAGAATTTACGGTACGTAAACAAAATTCTCTTTTTTCTGATCATCATAATGGGAGACCCAGACAATGGGGATGTCCTAAAGCAATACCCCAGGGCGGGAAGAGTTCCTCAACAAGACGGATAACACATGGTTCCCTTTTAAAGGTGGGCAACCGCCGCCTGGAGAACCCGCCTGCCCAAACTCGCATCCGCAGAGGCATGGGCATGCACCATATAGTGCTTAGAGAAAGTGTGCAGGCTGGACCAAGTGGCCGCCTGACACACCTGTAGAGCAGAAGCTCGATGTCGCAAGGCCCAAGAGGCACCTACAGCTCTAGTAGAGTGTGCCTTCAAACCCACCGGGAGAGGCAAACCAGAAGACCGGTAAGCCTCCTGAATGGGAGCCTTGATCCATCTGGCCAAGGTCGACTTTGAAGCCGCGGACCCCTTACAGCGACCCATCGTGAGGACAAATAAGGAATCCGAGCTCCTAAAGGAGGCGGTCCTGGACACATAAATGCGTACAGCTCTCACGAGATCCAGAGTATGGAGGTCGCGCTCAACCTGATGAACGGGAGCGGGGCAAAATGATGGGAGAACAATCTCCTGGTTCAAGTGGAATGTTGAAACCACCTTCGGCAAAAATTCAGGCCGTGGGCGCAACACCACCTTGTCCTGGTGAACCACCAGAAAGGGTGACTTGCACGAGAGTGCAGCCAATTCTGAGACCCTTCTCAGAGACGTAATCGCCACCAGAAAGACCACTTTCTGGGACAGACGAGAGAGAGAGACGTCTCTCAGTGGCTCAAACGGCGGTTTCTGCAATGTCGTCAGGACCATGTTTAGGTCCCAAGGGTCCAGAGGTCGTCTATAGGGCGGGACCACCCGAGACACCCCCTGCAGAAATTGACGTACCTTCGGGAGGAGCGCCAAGCGCCTGTCAAACAACACTGAAAGTGCTGATACTTGACCTTTCAGAGAGCCAAGGGATAATCCCAACTCCAACCCCGACTGTAGGAAGGCCAGCAATGTCGGGATAGACAAAGGCCACGGTGAGCGGCCACCAGAGGCACACCAGGTAAAAAAGATTTTCCACGTTCTGTGGTATATCTTCCTGGAAACAGGTTTCCTTGCCCGATTCATAGTGGCAACCACTGTAGGAGAGAAACCTCTGGATGTCAGCAGCCAGGCCTCAAGAGCCATGCAGTCAATCTGAGGGCCCTGGAATTGAGGTGGAAGAATGGGCCTTGCGCGAGAAGATCTGCGCGTTCTGGAAGAGCCCACCTGTGTCCGCCTGACAGTTGCCACAGGTCCGGGTACCAAGACCTCCTGGGCCAATCTGGAGCCACTAGAATGGCCACTCTGCATTCTGTCCTGATCTTCCACAGGACCCTGGGAATCAGAGCCAGAGGCGGAAACACATATGGCAGCTGGAATCTGGACCAGCTCAGAATCAGGGCGTCCGCCCCCAGAGACTGGGGATCCCAAGATCTTGCCATGTATTGGGGCACCTGATGATTCAGCCGTGAGGCCATCAGATCCACGTCCGGAGTGCCCCACCTGCCGCAGATGTCCCGGAAGACGTCTGGATGTAGAGACCACTCTCCGGCGTCCATCCCCTGTCTGCTCAGATAGTCGGCCTCCCAGTTCTCGACCCCTGGGATGTGAACTGCGGAGATCAGGCAGCCGTTTTCCTCCACCCAGAGTAGAATGCGGTGGACTTCGGCGAGGGCCTGAGCACTTCTGGTCCCTCCCTGATGATTTATGTAGGCGACGGCCGTCGCATTGTCGGACTGTACCCGAATGGGCTGTCCTGACAGGAATTTCTGAAACGCCAGTAGCGCCAGATAGACCGCCTTGATCTCCAGCACGTTGATCTGCAACGCCGACTCCGACTGAGTCCAGAGGCCTTGAGCCCTGTGATGCAAGAACACCGCCCCCCAGCCCTTCAGACTGGCGTCGGTGGTCACCACTAACCATGACGGTTTTAGGAAGGACCGGCCCCGTGACAGGTGAAGTGGCTGGAGCCACCACTGTAGAGAGTCCCTGGTTGGTTGTGACAGTGTCACCAGCCGATTCAGAGAGATCGTCCTCTTGTCCCATCTGCGAAGAATCTCCAGCTGGAGAGGACGGAGGCGAAACTGTGCGAACGGCACCGCCTCTATCGCCGCTACCATGCGACCCACCAGTCTCATCAATACCCGTAGGGATGACTGCGGAGACAGGAGGACATTCTGCACTCCTGATTGGATCGCAAGCTGCTTGGCTTGAGGTAGGGACACCAGGGCCGAGTCCGTGTGGAAGTCCATGCCCAGATATGTCAATGACTGGGTCGGAACCAGGGTCGACTTCTGAATGTTGATAAGCCACCCGAACCGTTCCAGGGACTTCATGGTCACTTCCAGGCTTACCCGACAAAGGTCTTCCGATGGCGCCCTGACCAACAGGTCGTCCAAATAGGGTATGACGGCGTGTCCCTGCGCATGCAGGAGAGCCATCATAGAGGCCATCACCTTTGTGAACACCCGTGGTGCTGAGGCTAGCCCGAATGGCAGTGCCACAAATTGGAAGTGCTCTTCCCCCACTGCGAATCTCAACCAGCGCTGATGAGCTGGTGCAATGGGGACGTGAAGGTAAGCGTCCCTGATATCGATGGACGCTAGGAAGTCTCCCTGTGACACAGCCGCGATCACTGAGCGCAGGGATTCCATGCGGAACTTCCGAACCAACACGTGACGGTTGAACAACTTGAGGTCCAAAACCGGGCGAAAAGAGCCGTCCTTCTTTGGGACAATAAAGAGGTTGGAGTAAAAACCCCTGAACCTCTCCTCCGTGGGCACAGGGACCACCACTCCGTCTCTGCGGAGTCCCTCCAACACCAGGTAAAAAGCCTGAGCCTTTTCTGGAGAAGGAACCGACCGATGGAATCGGTGTATTGGTTGTGACGTCAGCTCTATCCTGTAACCTCTTGAGACTACGTCTCGAACCCACTGATCTTGAATGTGAAGAAGCCACTTGTCCTGAAAGCGGGACAGGCGGCCCCCCACCTGTGGGGAGGCAGGATGAGATAGCGAGTCATGTCGAGGCGGGCTTGGGGGTGGCAGCCGCTGCCCCCGCCGGCTTCTTCTGACGACTCTTGGAACGCCACTGAGTAGCAGGCTTGCCCCCTCGGTCTGAGCGAGTGGACGTCGTTGATGACTGTGAACCGGAGCGAAAGGACCACTGCTTAGGGTTCCTTTTCACGGTGTACCGTGGCTTAGGCTTATTCTGCGGTATCTTAGACTCAGCAGAATCCTTTATCAATTTGTCCAGTTCGGTGCCAAAAAGCCTGTCACCAGCGAACGGAAGATTTTGTAAAATCTTCTTAGATGTGGCATCTGAGTCCCAGAGACGCAGCCACAATAGCCTGCGGATCGCAATTGCATTGGCCGAGGCCACAGCAGAGCGAGTGGCAGTTTCCAAAGATGCCGTCCTGGCATAGTCCGCATAGGCCCTTGCTCTCTCGGTGAGAGCCAGGACCTCTGGACTGGACCTAGCTAGATCAGTGATACCATCCAAACAGATAGTGATCGCTTGTAGGGTCCAGACTGCGGCAAAATTAGGGGCAAACGAAGACCCCACAGCCTCATAGGAAGACTTGGCGAGTTGCTCGACCTGTCTATCAGTAGCATCCTTCAACGAGGAGCTATCAGAGGCAGAAAACAAGGAGCGCGCAGCAATCCTAGTCATGGAAGCATCCACCTTGGGAGACTGCGACCATTCCTGGAGCGCCTCCTGGGGAAAGGGAAAGCGATTGTCCTTAGTTTTACGGACATAACGCCGCCCAGGATGCAACCTGGGAGCTTTAATCACCCTTCCGAAATTAGTGTGGTCCATGAAGGAGCCACTTGGTCTAGCCTCTGGCCGCAGCCATTGATAGATCTCCTTGGGGTGTACAGTCACCTCCTCAGGAGGAGTGACAAGACGCAATGTCTCATTGATGGAGGACACCAGATCCTCCACCCCATCTGGAGGTTCAGACATAGACCCAAGAGTAGAACCCCCATCATCTTCCTCACCATCAGAGGAACGCTCCTCCTCAGAGAGAGTCTGGAGCTCAGGAGAAGCCTCACGGGCTCGCTTAGGGGGTCTTACAGCAGAAGTAAGAGACACCCGGGGTAACTAGGAGGAGTAGCTGGGTTCTCCAGTCTCCTATGCAGTGCCTCCAGGGTTTGTGACATGGAGGACATCTGGGACAGCAGAGATTCATTGATCTTATTCTGCGTTTCCCATGGCCCTGGGATCACCTGAACCTCAGGGTATAATCCCGGATTTGCAGACTCAATAGTAGCAGATCGGGCCTCTGGGCGTCCGCAGTTATTGCAGGACCCCTCCACCAGTGTCCCGTTGCATGTAGTACAGACAATGGTGGTCACCGCCGCCTTAGCAGCATGCTTCCCAGCTGAGGACATCTCCACAGTGTGGGGAATATAAGCCAAAGTTCACAAAGAAACCGGGAATCCCGGTGGCTTACCGACCGCAGTAAAGCGGTAGGAGGAAGCGGTGTGTGTGTGTGACCTCCGCGAGTTCCGGTCTCCCTTGCAAGTGCAGACACGCGCTGTAGTTCAGATCCCAGCCGGGGAGTGAGGGAGAAGATGGCCGCCGACAGTGAAGATGTGGGCGGAGCCAGGAACACGCGGGAAGAACACACAACACGCCCAGCGGTGATGTCACCATAAGGGCTGCCTCCTCCTCCTCCAGGCTGCCTCAGCAATGGAGGTGCCGGAGCCCGCAGCGCGGGAAACGAGAGTGAATATCACCACACACACTCTCAGACTGCATGTACACATAAAACACCCGCAGTCTGCAGCCTCAGCCCCTGTGACACACAGGGCGGTCAGCCAGGGTGACCCCAGCACAGGGTACACCGCCAGAACCGCGGACCCGAGGGTAACCGCGCGGTCTGAGTGTCATGACACCACAGTGACAGACACTACCCCCAGGCACACAGGAGACACACCAGGTGCCTCAGTGCCGGTCCGGTCTGTAAGCACCTTTAGGGAGGCCTCGGACGGGGGTACAGCACCAGTCCGGAGTGTAAGCACCATTTAGGGAGGCCTCGGACTGGGCTGGCTCCGTCCGGTCTGTAAGCACCATATAGGGAGGCCTCGGACGGAGCGGAGCTGTGCAAGGCTCCAGGCTCCCCCTATCCAGAGCCTCCATGGAGGGATGGAAAGGAAAGGAGCACGACAGCGTACCGGGAGAACACTAAAGTGTCCAGGCTAAAAGCCCTCCGGTACCTCCACCAGCGTGTTCCGCAGAGGGTGAGCGGGGAGGCTGTCGAGGGTCCCGAATGGGACCATTTTACCTTGTCTTCATACGCCATCACGTAAGTTGTGAGAATGCAGTGAAGTGCAAGCAAAGCGTGATCCTCCGAGCACACTAAGTTTAAAACTGAGGATGTCTCCTACGGTGGGGGTTTATAAGCGGAGGAGGCGGTGCTACAAACTTGTAGTACCTAGTGTGACCTCCGGAGGGCAGCGCCCTAAACCCCATTGTCTGGGTCTCCCATTATGATGATCAGAAAAAAATATTCATATTTAAATCCCTTGATATGGAATGACCCATTGACGCTATAATAGTTAAATATTTTAAAATATGATCCCATCGCGATCCCAACTTGAATTTTGGTACAGATGTGGCTAGGATCATAGCAGACACATGTGCATTTTTGGGAATTTTTAAATTATATGTTTTTTTCAGAAATGCATTTTAAAAGTTTGTGTTTGCGTTCGCGTGGGTAAAATATTAACAAATATACTCTTGTGACATATCTGGTGAAAGCCTGTACAGTTCTGAGTAGAACAGTGTGTATTTTATTTCTCTATCTTATTTCTAGCCTGAGTTATGAGGAGAAATGTAAAGGCAGGCAACACCGAAATTCGCTCTTTTTCCAAACTTTGACAATCAATTAAAAATACAAAAAAAATAACTTAGAATTTTTTTATCTTCACATTTTGCATTGTCTGACATGCTATTATCAAATAACAAAATCTCAAAAGAATTACAAATATAGAGGTGAAAATCATTGGTTCACTTGACATGGAATGAACCATATTTAGTTCCTGATCCCTGACGAAGACCCTGTGGGTCGAAACGTGGGCTGGAGTAGTACTGTTGGAAACACTACAAATCTGTCACTTAATAAATCACAATAGACTGAGCTGACATCTCATTATTATTTTTTAGTCAGTGTACCAGTTTTCTGCAGTTGTGGAGTCAGCAGAGCCGTGGTGACTTTTCTACCCTCTGCTCCTCATCACTCCCGCTGTGTAATGTTATGGGGTCTCCACTGCTCCTCAGCACTCGGACCCACACTGTGTAATGTTACGGGGTCTTCACTTCGTAGCTGAGTTGCTGTGATTCTTTCCACTTCACAACAATATCACAAGGGGAAGATTTAGTAAGAAACAAATGTCATGATCAGATTTTTTACATCGATGCCGCCTATTACAGGACCATGCTGGTGGCAGTGAACTCTTTATTTTGTCCCATGTTAGTAAAGGCAAACAGCATAGTGAGCAGCTGGAGATTATACACCAGGGGTGAGGGGCCGGAGGTTATACACCAGGGGTGAGGGGCTGGAGGTTATACACCAGGGGTGAGGGGCTGGAGGTTATACACCAGGGGTGAGGGGCTGGAGGTTATACACCAGGGGTGAGGGGCTGGAGGTTATACACCAGGGGTGAGGGGCTGGAGGTTATACACCAGGGGTGAGGGGCCGGAGGTTATACACCAGGGGTGAGGGGCTGGGGGTTATACACCGGGGGGTGAGGGGCCAGAGGTTATACACCAGGGGTGAGGGGCCGAAGGTTATACCCAGGAGGTGAGGGGCCGAAGGTTATAACCAGGAGGTGAGGAGCAAGAGATTATACACCAGGGGTGAGAAGCTGGAAGTAAAACACCAGAGGTGAGTGGCTGGAAGTTATACACCAGAGGTGAGGGGCTGGTGGTTATACACCAGAAGTGAGGGGCTGGAGGTTATACACCAGACGTGAGGGGCTGGAGGTTATGCACCGGGGTGAAGGACCGGATCTTATACACCAGAGGTGAGAGGCCGGATGTTATATACTAGAGGTGAGGGGCCAGGTGTTACACACCGGGGGTGAGGGACCGAATGTTATACACCGGGGTTGAAGGATCGGATGTTATACATCGGGGGTGAAGGGCCGGATGTTATACACCAGGGGGGTGAGGGGCCAGATGTTATAAAATAGAGGTGAGGGTGGGATGTTATACACCGGAGGTGAGGGGCTGGAGGTTATACAATGGAGGTGAGGGGCCGGAGGTTATACAATGGAGGTGAGGGGCCGGAGGTTATACACCGAGGGTGAGGGGCTGGAGGTTATACACCGGTGGGTGTGGGGCTGCAGGTTATACACCAGGGATGAGGGACCGGAGTTTATACACTGGGGGTGAGGGGCCGAAGGTTATAACGCGGGGGTGAGGTGCCGGATGTTATACATCAGATGTGAGGGGCCAGATATTACACACCAAAGGTGAGGAGCCGGATGTTATACACTGGGGGTGGGGGGCCGGATGTTACAAACTGGTAGTGAGGGAACAAATGTTATACACCGGGGGTGAAAGGTCAGATGTTATACACCAGGAGTGAGGGTCCGGATGTTATACACCACAGGTGAGGGGCCAAAAGTTATACACCAGAGGTGAGGGGCCAGATGTTATACATCGGGGGTGAGGGGTTGGATATTATACACCTAGGGTGAGGGGTTGGATGATATACCCTGGGGTGAAGGTCTGGATGTTACACACCAGGGATGAGGGTTTGGATGTTGTACACCGGAGGTGAGGAACCGGATGTTGTACACCGGCAGTGAGGACCCGGAGGTTATACACCTGAGGTGAGAAACTGGAGATTATACATCGTGGGCGAGGAGCTGAGGATTATACATTGGAGGTGAGGAGCTGGAGGTTATACATCGGAGGCGAGAGGCTGGAGGTTATACATCGGAGGTGAGGAGCTGGAGGTTATACATCGGAGGTGAGGAGCTGGAGGTTATACATCGGAGGTGAGGAGCTGGAGGTTATACATCGGAGGTGAGGAGCTGGAGGTTATACATCGGAGGTGAGGAGCTGGAGGTTATACATCGGAGGTGAGGAGCTGGAGGTTATACATCGGAGGTGAGGAGCTGGAGGTTATACATCGGAGGTGAGGAGCTGGAGGTTATACATCGGAGGTGAGGAGCTGGAGGTTATACATCGGAGGTGAGGAGCTGGAGGTTATACATCGGAGGTGAGGAGCTGGAGGTTATACATCGGAGGTGAGGAGCTGGAGGTTATACATCGGAGGTGAGGAGCTGGAGGTTATACATCGGAGGTGAGGAGCTGGAGGTTATACATCGGAGGTGAGGAGCTGGAAGTTATACATTGGAGGTGAGGAGCTGGAGGTTACATACCGAGGACAATGTGGATAAATAAGATACCAGAACTCAATGATTTAAGATGTTGGACATCTTCCATTATGAACATTTGACTACATAACGTACTTCTAAAAATAATAACGTTAATAGTATATTAATATTAATACTTCCCGGTTCTATATGTGGCTCACAATAAAAATGGCTACAAATTAGTATCTCCACGCTTTCTGCACAAAGCATCAATACATAAATAACAGCTGCGGATGTTTCTTCGGGTACAGTCGGGAGGGGGGTTTAGTTCTGTCCAAATTTGGCGCTTCTGGCAGCGAGTCTCCTGGCACAGGAGAATGCTGTTTATCTCGGTTTTATCATGTTTATACATAGCGTTTTCTTTCCCTACTATATTCAGACAGAAAACAGAAATACAAGATGACTGCCAGTTTGAAGCGCTATGTTTAACCACACGAAGGCGAAGAGCCACATGTTTCTTATGGCTTCACACATTGCCTGCATCTGTAAATCACCAGCATACAAATGTCCTAACCACATGTAGGGTTATACAGGAGGTCACACAGGAGGGCGAGATGACATCAAAAGTCAAAATAGGCCAGTGAGTGAGGGGAACGATACAGACATAGAACAAGACTCTGTTTCTTAAGTTACTTGATGCCATAACAGCCCGGTTCATGAACTACATCATGAGGACGGATGGCTGCACCACTTACTTGGGGAGGGATTGGTACTAGGATGGACTATAGGTGTCACGCTTCCGGAGGAAGGCGCCCTAGAGTGGACCCACTGGGCCGTGGTACCGAACTCCTCTGTGTGAGCTGGTCCTAGTTTATCCAACCCCCTATACAGGGATTGTCAGGGGCAAGCCCAGGGGGTCTAAATACCACAACTGCTAGTACCAGGGGGTAGCTCGTAGGGTTAGCCTATACTACGTTAAGGCTAAGAAGGATCTGAGGCACCAGAGTCCAGGGCTAGAAGAGCTGGAACGGATTCCACTGAAGGACAGCATGAGGTGGGCCTGACTAACAGCCAGAGAAGCAGAAGCTTACTATCACAATAATCAGGCACCTCCCATCAGTGGAGGTGGCCTGATATACCGGAAGATGGACGGCTATTGGCCAAGGAGAGTGTCAGGCTGAGCTAGATTCACAGGGGAGGAGCGCGGCCGCGCCCAGTGCATCGCTCATTGCACTGCCCATTGTAGTGTGCAGGTGTGCGAACCCGCTGACCGGCATACAGGAAGGGGACCCGGCGATGGCTCCGAGACATAGCACGCCTGGATGCCGGATGCCCGACCAGCAGAGCAGCAGAGGATGCAGAACCAGGGAAGGTGAGCCGGGAAGCGGTGCAGGGGACCTAACAATAGGAAGAAGACAAGCCAGCAGAGTTACTGTGATCGGGCAATGTTCTGCTGGAACCTTGTGTAATGGCACCACATGGATGTGACATGTACCACCTACCAAACAATGTACGGTACCACCTGTCATGGAACAAATTCCCATTCCCAGGATTCCCTGAGTAATGGCTAGTCAAGAATAATCTGAGGAACATGACAAAGAGATCAATGTCTAAATCTGTGGAAAATGCTGAAAAAACAAGAGGATCACATCAAAGATCCAAGAAGGCAGAACCGAGCAAATGACCAACACTTAATGGATTTCCTGCCAGATACCAAAAGACTTGCGGAGTCAACAAGCTCAAACACAAAGGGGATCTGAGCAACAAGTGTTTTATTTGTATGGCTATTGTTGATCAAATGATGAGGAAGGTACAGTAGTTCTGTCTGGTCCTCCAAGATGATATCCCACAAGATAGACACTTGCAAGGAAGGACTAAGTGGACACATGCATCCTCCTTCCACAGAGATCAAAGGTTGTATGTGATGAGTCTACAAAACACATATCCAATAAGAAAAGATGAATGGAAAAGTGACAAAAGACGGTATCTGGAGATTTCTAAATGTCATTATCCATTTTCGAGCACTGTGGACCAACATCTTCTGCCCAACCGCTACTCCTGTATTCATCAGCCAGAAAAAGCCAAGTGCAGTGTTCAGCAGCCCCATAGGGAATGAATGGAGTGTAAGTGCTACATGCTCACTACAGCTCCATTCTAATGAGGATAAAAGTGCGTGTCCCAGCGGTCAGACCACCACCGATCAGTGAAGTAAATTATTTCATCTGCCCAAAAGAATAAAGACAAAAAAATAATTGAGTAGACTGGAGCAAATACAAGCAAGGTGGAGGCAATCAGCAACCTCCAAATAAAACCATGGACGGGCAGGAGTGTCAAAGTGGTTGTAAATTTGGGCAGTCATTTCTTCCACGTGTCTCAAAGTTTACACTTTTTGAACCCAAAGTTCAGTTGGCCGGAATACTGGAAACCTTGATTATCACTAACAAAATTGCATGGTATTATTGGTATCCAATACTCCTCAGTCTCTCTGTTGTATCTATTTCACTCATGTTCTAGCCTGTGGATCCGCACTGAGATGTGTCAGGATCGTAGTCTTCAACCTCATCGTCTATCGCTGACACAATGTTTGTTATATTTGCACGTATGCTGTGAACAACCATACTCAAAGGCTGGAATCACACTGTCCGAGTGACGAGTCTCGGATGACTAACTCGGAATGCTCCCCCTCTCCCTCTGGACGGGAGGGTCAGCTGCTTGTGTTTCTAAGCAGCTCCTCACTGCCGGCCTGACAGGGGGTAGGCCATTCCGAGTTAGTCATCCGAGACTCGTCACTCGGACAGTGTGATTCCAGCCAAAGCCCGAAACACATTGTAGCTTTTTGTTTTGTTTTTTTACACCTTTCTCTTGATTGCCGATATGAAGATTCTATGAAGCTGTGCTACAAGTTACAAGACATTTTAATCCCCAGCTTCTGGACCATTATTTGTTCTTGCAGCATCTTCAAAATCTTGAAATCTAAATCTGACATCTAACAGAATTTAGGAAATGCCTTTTGGCTGCAGCTTTATAATCTTCGACGAGTTTTATCTGAGGTTCTGAAACTGTGGATTTAGCCGAAAAATTAACATTAAAATCGGAAAATATTCTTAGCATTAACTCCTTCACTACGCCACCTGAACCACAAGATCATTCCCCGTCACTTCTAGAACATGACAGGCCTTTGAAGAAATTCTGCAGCAGCCATATCACATCAGACCTTGGGCCGTGTGTCCCTACTGAAGTGAGACATTTGTCTTTACCCTGAGACTATAACTAATAACTAATATAGATGGATTTCACTTCAACGTATTATAGTGATCCATGGCTGACATTGATCCAAGGGTCAATAGTGATCTGGGCTGATAGAGATCCAGGGCCGAACGTGATCCAGGGCCGACATTAATTCAAGGTCTATAGTGATCTTGGGCTGATAGTGATACAAGTGCCAAAAGTGATCCAGAGCTGATAAGAGATCTAAAGGTGAATAGTGATCCTGGGCCAATAGTGATCCAAGTGCCAAAAGTGATCCAGAGCTGATAAGAGATCTAAAGGTGAATAGTGATCCTGGGCCAATAGTGATCCAGGACTGACAGTTTTCTTTCAGCTTGGTTCACTAAAGCCATTAGTGGTCCAGGTCCAATAGTAATCAAGAGCTGATAGTAACCAAGGTTCAATAGTAACCCAGGATCAATAGTGATCCAATATGATAGTGATAAAGAGCCGATAGTGATCTAGAACCAGTAGTGATCCAGTGCCCGTAGTGATCAAGGGTCATTAATGATGAAAGGTCTGTAGTGATCCAGGGCCAGTAGTGATCCGAGGGCCAATAGTGATCTAAAACCGAAATTCATCAGGGGCTGTTAGTGACTAAAGGCTGATAGTGATCCAAGAGCCAATAGTGATCTAGGTTGATCCAGGTCTGATAGTGAACCAAGGTCGAAAGAGAACTAAGGCCTTTAGTGATCAAAGTCCAATAGTGATTCAGAGCCGATAGTGACCAGGAACACCCCACAACACTTGACACATACTGGGAACGACCTAAAATACCTGCCGGATAGTGGGACAACCCCATAAGACCTTCCGTAAACTGGGAACAACCTACAAAATCTGCTGTATACCAGGAACACCCTACAAGACCGTCTGTATACTGGGAACACCCCACTAGATTGCCACACATTAGAAAAACGCCAAAAGACCTGTTGCATACTAGGAAGATTTTAGAATATTTGATAAATGACAGGAACACCCCACAAGATCCAGCATAGACCAAGAACACTCTACAAGACATGCCATATCCTGAGAACACCACCCATGACCAGCTGTCTGCTGGGACTACCACATAAAACCTGCTGTATGCCGTGAACATGTTACAAGACCTGCCATATATATAGAACTTCCCACAAGACACGTCATATACTGAAAACACACCACAAAACCTGCCGTATACTGGTAACACCCTACAAGACTTATGTATACCGGCTCATTTCAGAACATCTGCTAAATAACGGCAAAATCATACAAGTCCTACTGTATGCTGTAAACTTGTGACAAGACCTGCTGTGTAAGGGGAAACCCCACAAGACCTGTCATACATCGGGAACACCCTACAAGACATGCCGCATACCGGGAACACATCACAAGATCTGCAATATACTGGGAAAACTCCACAAGATCTGCCATATTGCCATATACAGGGAACACCCCACAAGACCTGCCATATACTGGGAACACCCCCACAAGACCTGCCATATACCGGGAACACCCCACAAGACCTGCCATATACTGGGAACACCCCACAAGACCTGCCATATACTGGGAACACCCCACAAGACCTGCCATATACCGGGAACACCCCACAAGACCTACCATATACCGGGAACACCCAAAAGACCTGCCGTATGCTAAGAACACTCCACAAGACCTGCCATATACCAGGAACACCTCACAACACCTGACGTATACCTAGAACACTACAGAAGACCTGACATATACCAGGAACTAGCCCCAAGACCAACCCTATACTGGGAACACCCCACAAGACATACCATATACCGGGAACACCCATAAGACCTGCCGTATGCTAAGAACACTCCACAAGACCTGCCATATACCAGGAACACCTCACAACACCTGACGTATACCTAGAACACTACAGAAGACCTGACATATACCAGGAACTAGCCCCAAGACCAACCCTATACTGGGAACACCCCACAAGACATACCATATACCGGGAACACCCATAAGACCTGCCGTATGCTAAGAACACTCCACAAGACCTGCCATATACCAGGAACACCTCACAACACCTGACGTATACCTAGAACACTACAGAAGACCTGACATATACCAGGAACTAGCCCCAAGACCAACCCTATACTGGGAACACCCCACAAGACCTGCTGTATACTGGGAATAACCCACAAGACCTGCTGTATACTGGGAACACCCCACAAGACCTGCTGTATACTGTGAACACCCCACAAGACCTGATGTATACCAGAACACCCCACAAGACCTGCTGTATACTGGGAACACCCCACAAGACCTGACATATACTGCGAATACCCCACAAGACCGACGTATACCAGAACACACCATAAGACCTACCGTATACCAGGAAAACCCCACAACACCTGCTGTATACCAGGAACACCCCACAAGACATGTTGTATACTGGAAACACCCCACAAGACCTGACGTATAGTGGGAACACCCCACAAGACCTGCCATATACTGGGGACATCCCACAAGAGCTGCTGTATACTGGAAACACCTCAGAAGACCTGCTGTATACCGGGAACATCTCATAAGGGTATGTGCGCACGGTGGGCGGGTTTGTGTCGGCGGCGGCTGGGCGGACCCGACAGGAAGCTCCGGAGCCGTCCACCGGCTTCCTGTCGGGTACGTGCGGCGGGAGACGGGCGGGTGACGGGCGGGTTAGCGCCGGCGGTTCTGCAGCGGCTGGAAGCAGTACATGATTCTGCTTGCAGCCGCTGCAGAGCCGGCCGGATTATAGAACAAGCTCATTCTTTGCTAACCCGCTGGGAACCCAGCGGGTTAGCAACGGATGAGCATGTCTAAACCGCCGCTGTGTGCACAGCGGGTGTCGGTTTACATAGGTTTCTATGTTAATCCAAACGCCGGTTTGGATTAACATAAATTTACATAAAACTTATGTAAACTGACCGGCAGTTTACACTGCTAATCCGACCCTAACCCGGCCAGTGCGCACATACCCTAAGACTTGCCATATTCGGAAATACCCACAAGACCTGCCGTATACTGGGGACACCCGGCAAGACCCGCCGTATACCATGAACACCCCACAAGACCTGCCGTATACCGGGAACACCTCATAAGACTTGCCATATTCAGGAATATCCACAAGACCTGCAATATACTGGGGACACCCGACTAGACTGCCGTATAATATGAACACCCCGGAAGACCTGGCGTATATCGGGAACACTACAGAAGACCTGCTGTATACTGGGAACACCCCATAAGATATGCTGTGCTGAAGCTGCCCTGACCCCGTCATGTAGCCATTAATGCTGCTGGGTTCCTTACATTTATCCATTTTTTCTGCTTCCAACACATGAACTTGAAGAACATTTCTGCCTAATGTATCCCATCTGGCACACAATGTGTATTCACACAGTAGATAGCTTTATACACAGTTAGAGGACGCTTACATCTTGCTTGTGCACATTAGCGAGCCATGAGATTGCCATCAGATATCACAGATGACTCTTTATTTCCTGTTCATCAAAATTGTCATCGGTCCAGCGAGATGATAAAATATGTAGAAGAGATGTTCTGTATCTTCATATAAAGGCGCTGCTGTGCTGCATTACTGTGCACACAATCAATAGAAATGCCAAGCTGAAGGACTTCCAGCATTTATATATAATTATGCTGCAGCCCATAAATCACGTCTATTCTTTCTACCTATTGAATGTGGATCCGCTCAATACGTCGTATTATCCTTTACATCGTATGGTATTAGAGCGCCCGTCCCATTCATAAAACACCTAGTGACAAGAAATGTACGAGGACATGTGAACATAGCCTTATTCTAATAAATAACCTGACATTCAAGGGAGTCACTGTACAGGAGGAGGAGGAGGTGAGCTGTGACATCACCTATTGTGAATGGTGGATCCTGTGTTATCTACTGTATATAGAGGTGTTATCAGTCATTGTACAGGAGGAGGAGGTGAGCTGTGACATCACCTAATGTGAATGGTGGATCCTGTGTTATCTACTGTATATAGAGGTGTTATCACTCATTGTACAGGAGGAGGAGGTGAGCTGTGACATCACCTAATGTGAATGGTGGATCCTGTGTTATCTACTGTATATAGAGGTGTTATCACTCATTGTACAGGAGGAGGAGGTGAGCTGTGATATCACCTATTGTGAATGGTGGATCCTGTGTTATCTTCTGTATATAGAGGTGTAATCAGTCAATCAGTCATTGTACAGGAGGAGGAGGTGAGCTGTGATATCACCTATTGTGAATGGTGGATCCTGTGTTATCTACTGTATATAGAGGTGTTATCACTCATTGTACAGGAGGAGGAGGTGAGCAATGCAAAAACCGTATAAGTGTCACACAAACGGCGCTCTGCTGTAAAAATTATAAATAGCAAGTGCCGTGACTAAAAACAGGGCCTTTTGGTTTATACGTTTTTACAAAAAACGTACAGTAAGCTGCCTCACCAACTTCACGGTGGGCCCTGGTAGAGACAGTCCTAACTCTGTCCCTAGATGCTACGTTAAAAACCTGCCAGTGTGTACATACCTCTGGGCAGGGCGCGGGAGAGCACAGGAAAATCTCACCTTGTAAGGGTGTGTGGCTGGCAGCTCTGTGTGCAGACTTCATAGGGGAGTGCCTCCAATTTCTGCTGAACCAGCAGGGGTGAACATGAAGCCACAGAATATGAGTCTGCACACATTGGAAGCAGCAGTGTGAACTGCGACCAATCCGCACCAAAAACATGAAAAACCAATGCAAAACTCGTATAAGTGTCACACAAAAGGCGCTCTGCTGTAAAAATTATAAATAGCCAGTGCCGTGACTAAAAACAGGGCCTTTTGGTTTATACGTTTTTACAAAAAACGTACAGTAAGCTGCCTCACCAACTTCACGTATATATAGAGGTGTTATCAGTCATTGTACAGGAGGAGAAGGTGAGCTGTGACATCACCTATTGTGATTGGTGGATCCTGTGTTAGCTACTGTATATAGAGGTGTTATCAGTCATTGTACAGGAGGAGGAGAGCTGTGATATCACCTATTGTGAATGGTGGATCCTGTGTTATCTACTGTATATAGAGGTGTTATCCATCATTGTACAGGAGGAGGTGAGCTGTGATATCACCTATTGTGAATGGTGTATCCTGTGTTATCTACTGTATATAGAGGTGTTATCAGTCATTGTAAGGAGGAGGAGAACTGTGACATCACCTATTGTGAATGGTGGATCCTGTGTTATCTACTGTATATAGAGGTGTTATCAGTCATTGTAAGGAGGAGGAGGTGAGCTGTGACATCACATATTGTGAATGGTGGATCCTGTGTAATCTACTGTATATAGAGGTGTTATCAGTCATTGTACAGGAGGAGGTGAGCTGTGACATCACCTATTGTGAATGATGGATCCTGTGTTATTTACTGTATATAGAGGTGTTATCAGTCATTGTACAGGAGGAGGTGATCTGTGACATCATCTATTGTGAATGGTGGATCCTGTGTTATCTACTGTATATAGAGGTGTTATCAGTCATTGTACTGGAGGAGGAGGTGAGCTGTGACATCATCTATTGTGAATGGTGGATCCTGTGTTATCTACTGTATATAGAGGTGTTATCAGTCATTGTACAGGAGGAGGTGAGCTGTGACATCACACATTGTGAATGGTGGATCCTGTGTTATCTACTGTATATAGAGATGTTATCAGTGATTGTACAGGACGAGGAGGTCAGCTGTGACATCACCTATTGTGAATGGTGGATCCTGTGTTATCTACAGTATATAGAGGTGTGATCAGTCATTGTACAGGAGGAGGTGACTGTGACATCACACATTGTGAATGTGGATCTGTGTTATCTACTGTATATAAGGTGTGATCATCATTGTACAGGAGGAGATGAGGTGTGATATACCTATTGTGAATGGTGGATCCTTGTTATCTATTGTATCTAGAGGTGTTATCAGTCATTGTACAGGAGGAGGTGGGCTGTGACATCACCTATTGTAAATGGTGGATCATGTGTTATTTACTGTATATAGAGGTGTTATCAGTCATTGTATAGGAGGAGGAGGTGAGCTGTGACATCACTTATTGTGAATGGTGGATCCTGTGTTATCTACAGTATATAGAGGTGTTATCAATCATTGTACAGGAGGAGGTGAGCTGTGATGTCACCTATTGTGAATGGTGGATCCTGTGTTATCTACAGTATAGAGAGGTGTTATCAATCATTGTACAGGAGGAGGAGGTGAGCTGTGATATCACCTACTGTGAATGGTGGATCCTGTGTTATCTACTGAATTTAGAGGTGTTATATGTCATTGTAATCCTGGCCGTAATTATAATGAGACAGCGGTAAAGTCTGATGTACTAAACAAAAAATATCAATCTAATATTTGACCTAGTGAGCAATTTTGCAGAATTGCTAAATTTCTGTGCTTTCTTTAATTTTTTTAAATGTATACACTCCTCAGCCCTCAATCTGCAACACCAAGAAGGGAAAGCCATGGAGTTATTGAAATCATTGGTAGGATAGACATGGTACTGATCTGCAGATGATGAAAAAATGGAAACAAAACTTGAAATCATCTCGACTTATTCAGTATCTAGAATGAGCGTCACATGCGTGACACCCCTGACTTACAGCCCTGGCTGTTATATACGAGGTTCTTAACAATAGTCTGATTGTTTGTTCTGAAATGACTGTTCTGCCGCACTGAATGCTCTTGGGCAAATCATCAAGATCCACTGCTGACAGCTTCTTTGCAATTGTCAACCAATGATGTTCCAGATGTGCTGAATGGGAGACAAGTCTGGAGATGCTGCAGGCCATGGTATCACTGTGAGTGTGGCCTGATGTTGTGGTGAAGAACAACTCCTAGGACACTTTGTCTGTATTACTGGCTTCACCATTAAAATAATGTAACCCCAAGATGTTAATGAACCTGAAATGAGGATTAGAGGAGCCCCATTATCATACACAATGCCACCCAGGGCCTAACTACAATAGATGCAGGGTTGCAAGTGCACCCGGGCCCTGCAGCCTAGGGGGGCCCCAAAAGTCCCTCTGGCCTATAGAAAAAGACTACTGCTATTAATGATTTGCAATAATTGGGGGCCCTGTTGGAGCTTTTGCATTGGGGCCCATAAAGCTTTAAATGACACCACTACACACACCATGATCTCGGGAATAGGACTGATGCGACATCCCTGGTGAAGACCTATTCATAATCTTCGGTTCAAGACAAAAGTTGGATTCATCGCTGGACGGGACAGACCTGCATTGTCTTCTTACTCTGTGAGCACGTGTCACGATGGTCTCTCTTACTTTGGAGTCTGGTGACAGTTTTGGGATCTGCGTCTCATTCCTGTATTGAGACTTCATATTAAACATGTTTCTTTCCTTTGGCAGTTTATGAGTTAATGTCAGTTTCTGTTGCTAGCAAGCTAGCTGGTTATTTGTCCAGGTGTGGCTACTTTGAGATCACTTGCATCCCCTTTATATGGTTGCATGGTTCCCAGCATCCTTTGCTAGTGATGGAACTCCATTCCTGGCCTGGCTACCTGTGGTGAAGGAGGCACTCTGGAGAATAAAGAATTATTTGGCGAGTCCCAAATTAATTAAAATTCTCAAATTTATTTCAGATCATTTTTCAAAAGATCACACAGCCTGGAGATAAGGCCCAATTAATTTTAATTCATTTGGGACTCGACAAACAATTATTTATTCTGGAAGGCGTATGTCAAGGCTAATGGCTGGAGGCCCATACTACTGCTAGACGGCTGGACTTTGCATCAGGACACGGTGAGGCTAAAAAAATTTCTTTATGTACTCTGGAGAAGCTGACCATTGCCAAGCCATCTGCTGCCTAGGAGAGTGTCAGCAGGTCTGAAGTTCTTTGTTGTCCACTTGTCTGTCTTTTCTTCCCCTCTTGTTGTTTTAGTGCAGAGGTTGGGACTAGTGTTCCCGCCAGCCATTTCCCAATTGAGGGCTAACATTAGGGCCAGGGAGGGACTAGGTATCCTGCTCGGCGAAGGTGTGCAAGAACCCATGTAGGGATGGTAGGGAGATCAGGGCACAGCTGCAGGTGAGTGCAGGAGGTCACCTCTTCCCCGTTCCCTATGAGAAGTGTCCTTCACTGTATTTGTCCCCCCCGGCGTCTGCACGTCTGTTGTTTGGTGTAGAAACTGTTGGTCTCTGCGTCCCTGTCACTCAATATTTCCAGATGCTCCTTGTGTCCAGCATGAGAGTGCGGCGGTAGATTAATGGAGCACCTGTGGTTGGATATGTGACTCATAGCCCATTACATGCCTTCCGATTCTGTGGGGTGGCATCATGAGCAGTGGCCGTACCCTTCTAGTCTTCATTCCATGTACACTAACAGCTCGGCGTTGCATTGATTTGGTGGAACCAGTGATACGGCCATTTCTCAAAAGAGTCCAGGAGCAGTTCTTCAATACAACAATGCCAGGTTGTATGTCCTTTGTCCTAAATGTTCTAACCTGGGACGTCATTACTCAGCAATTACATAGGGAGCTGCCGGCAGTGGATCTTGATGATTTACTTAAGAGTTTTTAGCACGACAGAACGTTCCTCAGACGGCCATTAGTGACCTCATTAATAACAGCCAAGGCTGTAAGTGCAAGTGTTTAAGTATTTCTGCAAGTGGCGCTTACACTTGATGCAGAATAAGTCGAGATATTTTTAAAAAATGGTTCAATTTTTTCCTAATTTATAGATTAACATGTCCATTCATCTTGTAATTTCCAGAACACTATGATTTGTTTTTCTTGGTATTGCAATTTCAGTGTTATAGTGATATGGACAATCTGGTGCTGCACAATCCATTGGACTAATCACTTGGGTGCCTCATATTTCTGTCCATTTTCCATTTAGAAAAACAATAGAATGAATAAATAACTCCTAGAGGGAAAAGAAATAAAATCCCTGTGTGGTTAAACAAAATAGAGAGAAATAAAATATATTTTGGTAAGCTAATACCAATGAAATCTTTAGGCTTAGTGTGGGCAAATGTTATCATTTGTATAATGGTGGCAAGGACCAGCCGCTGTCCTAGTTTGTTGGCCGCAGCACAGGCGTTCGTTATCACCTACGCCTGAGTCCACTCTGTCCTACCATTGGGGTGGACCCATCCTGTTGTATGTCCTCCCATTTGTGTTCCACTCTGGAACGAGCTGGCGCCGCGGCTCCTTCGTATACAGGGGGGAGAGACATCCCACAGGGGTGAGTGAGACAGAGCACAACGGGGGACAGAGAAAGCACAGGAGGAGAGACAACACAAGGGGAGAGAGAGCACAAAGGGCGAGAGAGAAAGCACAAGGGAAGACAAGGGAAGAGGGAGCACACAAGGGGAAGAGGGAGAGCACAAGGGGAAGGGGTAGCGCACAGTGAGAAGAGGGAGTGCATGATGACAAAAGGTAGTGCACGGTGAGAAGAGGGAGCACGCAGGGGAAGAGGGAGCACACAGGGGGAAGAGAGAGCACACAGGGGTGAAGAGGGAGTGCATGAGGATAAAAGGGAGTGCACAGGGACAAGAGGGAGTGTACAGGGTGAAGAGGGAGCGTGCAGGGGAAGAGGGAGCACGCAGGGGGAAAAGAGAGAGCACAGAGGTGAAGAGGGAGCGCACAGGGGCAAGAGAGAGCGCACAGGGTGAAGAGGGAGCGTGCAGGGGGAAGAGGGAGCGCGCAGGGGGAAGAGGGAGCGCGCAGGGGGAAGAGGGAGTGCGCAGGGGGAAGAGGGAGCGCACAAGGGGAAGAGGGAGCGCATGGGGAGAAGAGGGAGTGCATGGGGAGAAGGAGTGCACGGGGGGAAAAGGGAGCGCATGGGGGAAGAGAGAGCACACAGGGGGAAGGGGGAGCGCACAGGAGGGAGATATAGCACAAGAGGTGTGAGAGCGCACGGGGAGAGAAACAGCACAAGGGAAGAAAGAGCACACGGGGAAGAGAGAGCGAACAGGGGGAAGAGAGAGCACACAGGGGGAAGAGAGAGCACACAGGGGGAAGAGAGAGCACACAGGGGGAAGAGAGAGCACACAGAGGAAGAGAGAGCACACAGGGGAGAGATAGCACAAGAGAAGAGAGAGCACACAGGGGGATGGCAAGCAAGCCACTGCCACCACGTGCAACAAGCAGCTCCCCCTAACCTCCCTCAGTGGCGTAGCGATTAGTAGCGGTATTAGTTGGACTAATGTATAATCGCACACGTATTAGAATCACCCGATGCAATAGAAGCAGGCCCCCGTCTGGTACCATCAATATTCTCTTTACTTAACGGGGCAATCCAGCGCCGCACATTGCAGCAGGATGCGATTGGTGCTGATGAGGCCGGTTCTGAAGATGCTGCCGAGAATTGGGCACCTGATACAGACCATGTACAGACATCTGACAGGAATCACCCAAAACAACAACATCAGCACCACTCACCTCCAAATGTAGAAGAGAGCGGCGCCAAATGCTATATTGTTGCTAAACTGAAGAATGACGTCTTAAAATGTAGCATTTCACAATGGTAATTTTTGCTCTGACTTGCAACACTGCAGAGCTTGTGTCACAATGACAGATCCCATTACTAATGTCATCCATCAGTCGCTGTTTGATCTATCTCCTAATGGATGTGCCACCGAACCATCAGTTATCAGACTGCTGTCATCATCGCCTTGCTGGCTTCAAGAGTCGGAAGATTTGGACTTGTTCTGAACCTTGACCTATGCTATATAGGGGCAACTAACAAACAAAGGCACAGTGGCTCAGTGGTTAGCACTGCAGCCCTTGCAGCACTGGGGTCCTGGGGTCAATTCCCACCAAGGACAACATCTGCAAGGAGCTTGTATGTTCTCCCCTTGTTTGCGTGGGTTTCCTCTCACACGTGAAAGACATACTGATAGGATGTTTAGATTATGATCCCCAATGGGGACAGTGTTGCAAATGTATGTAAAGCGCTATGGAATTAATAGTGTTATATAAATAAATATTATTTATAGGGACTGGAAAAAGAAAATCAAGACTACAAATCCATTGGACTATAAATAAATATATGATCAATGGTATACCCACCAATCAATACCATTGGGTGAGGTTCTACCCCCCTGATCTGGAGGAGTTTAAAGGGAACCTGTCACCTCATTCTAGCCTCATGACCTATCACTAGTTGTCCCTACACCTTCCTTGCTGCTTTCTAACTATCCCTCTCTAATGTAAATCCGCCCTATATAGATGAAGAAAAATGACTTATAACTTACTGCCAGTCGCTCTCTCAGAAGACTGGAAAGGCGGCTCCAGGCTCCGTTCTCCCCTCCTCGCTGCATCACCGCACGCCCCGCTGGGCGTCATTATTGTTTCCTGTTCTCCTCCTCTCTTTGAATCTCCCACCCTCTTCTCCTCCTATGATGCAAGGGTCGGTACGTCACATCCGGCCCAATGCATTGTGGGGGCACATCACGTGGTACAGCGCCAGCTTCAATATGCGTACTGCACATGTGCCAGAAGCCGGGCCGTTTGGAGTTTACTTCCTTTGTAGCAGCACGGACCGACCACACCGTCCCTTCGAATCTCTTGATTACCCCACCACGTTGCACGTGGAAGTGTGTTCCGCAGCAACTACTATTATTATTTGCTTTCATACTGGTTGTGGGTTACACAACCAAAAAAGGTGAGCAGTGTCTGATAGCAGCTTCATAGCCACACTGTGCTTAAAGGGATCCTGACCTCACAAAATGTGCCCCCAGCCTCTATAGACCTGTCCCTGCACCATGTTAATAGATTTCTAGGCATCCCTTTGTGCTTGTAAAGCGATATAGTAAACTTTAGAAAAGTTATTATCATATCTTTTAATCTGCGGCTTCTCATTATTTGAGAAGCCGCAAAAGGCGTTCCTTTCTGGGCCACCCTGTCGCCTGCTTTGTAATTATTCATGCCCCTATGGGCGTGCTATAGAGCAGGGACAGTGCTCGTCATGTAAGGGGCGTTAAAGCCGATATGACGCTAATCGCGTCATATCCGGCTTTACCACATCAGTACACCCATAGTGCATGCGCACTCCGCATCGCAAGGTCAGCAGTACGCCCTAATGGGTGTACTGACGCGGTAAAGCCGGATATGACGCGATTAGCGTCATATCGGCTTTAACGCCCCTTACATGACGAGTACTGTCCCTGCTGTGTAGCACGCACATAGGGGCATGAATAATTACAAAGCAGCAGGCGGTTTGAAAGTCTATGGGATGGATGGAGAAAGCATGGTATGTGTACAACCGCCTCCATCAAAGAATACAGAACTGGTGCTGCACCATATCCAAATCCTTGAAAGTTTCTTGAAAGTCTATGACACTGCTGGCATAGCGCATGCGCATAGTCACCCCTCTGATAGTCTATGGGTCCAAAAGAAAAAGCAGTGCAAGCACATAATTTACTCCTTTTGATGTCTTTATGGCAGACCACAATGGAAGGCAGAGACCCACAGATTATCCAATAGTTCATACAAAGCCATCTGCAACCTGCCTCCTCCATATATCTGTGATCTAGTCTTAGGCTAGGGTCACACTTGGCTGCATTTTTGAGGATGTTTTTGACAGCCTGCGTTTTTGGGCTGTGTTTTTGCTGTTACCGTAGGTCTGGAGCAGCCTTTAAAAACACAAGCAAAAAACGCATGTAAAAACGCATCCAAAAAAACGCATGGTACCATTTAGTGCCATGCGTTTTTGCATGCGTTTCCCATAGGGCCCCATGTTACAAAAACATGCGTTTTTGAAAATCAGCAAAAAAGCACCAAAAAACATCTCATGAGACATCTTTTGGTGCTGAGCCAAAAAAAACACATCCAGAAAACGCACGGCACTTTGGCCATGCGTTTTTTGCATTGCTGCCTATGGATGCATTTTTGCATGCGTTAAAACACATGGAAAAAAATGCATCCACGACGCAAGTGTGACCTTAGCCTTACCTGCGATCCTCACAAGATCTCCTTCTTCACCGCTTCTCACAACCGTATAAAAGATTTCTCTCATGCCTCCGCTATACTTTAGAACTCCCTGTCCCAAACACATCAGACTCTTGACTACAGTGAAAACCTTCAAAAGGAACCTGAAGACCCAGCTCTTCCGACAAGCCTACAACCTGCAGTAACCCTCAATCCACTAAACCACCGCACCAGCTCTACCCTCTCCCATCCCTTGTAGACTGTGAGCCCTCATGGGCATGGTCCTCTCTCCTCACATACTGTATCCTCACCCATCCCTTGTAGACATTGAGCCCTTGTGGGCAAGGTCCTCTCTCCTCATCTACTGTATCCACACCCATCCCTTGTAGACTGAGAGTCCTCATGGACAGGGTCCTCTCCCCTCGTTTACTGTATACTAGGGCTGGGCGATTTTGGAAAAAATCAAAATCTCGATTTTATTTAAACCTATGGACGATTTTCGATTTAAATCTCAATTTTTTTTTTTCTATTTTTTTTTTGCTTTTCTTTGATGAATAAAGAGAAAAAACTAAGAGGTACCGTATATACTCGTGTATAAGCCGACCCGTGTATAAGCCGACCCCCCTACTTTTGCCCCCAAAACCTGGGAAAACCTATTGACTCGTGTATAAGCCGAGGGTGGACCCCAGCGCAGGTATACAGCCCCCAGCAGTGTGGTATACACCAGCCTCCCCAGTGGTATATACAGGCCCCAGCAGTGTTATAGCAGCAGCCCCAGTGGGGCATACAGCACCAGCCCCAGTGGTGTATACAGCAGCAGCCCCAGTGGTGTATACAGCACAAGCCCCAGTGGTGTATACAGCACCAGCCCCAGTGGTGTATACAGCAGCAGCCCCAGTGATGTATACAGCAGCAACCCCAGTGATGTATACAGCCCCAGCCCCAGTGGTGTATACAGCAGCAGCCCCAGTGGTATATACAGCAGCAGCCCCAGTGGTGTATACAGCAGCAGCCCCAGTGATGTATACAGCCCACCCAGTGGTGTACAGCAGCAGCCCCAGTGGTGTATACAGCAGCAGCCCCAGTGGTGTATACAGCAGCAGCCCCAGTGGTGTATACAGCAGCAGCCCCAGTGGTTATACAGCAGCAGCCCCAGTGGTATATACAGCAGCAGCCCCAGTGGGTATAACAGCAGCAGCCCCAGTGGTGTATACAGCAGCAGCCCCAGTGATGTATACAGCACCAGCCCCAGTGGTGTATACAGCAGCAGCCCCAGTGGTGTATACAGCAGCAGCCCCAGTGGTGTATACAGCAGCAGCCCCAGTGGTGTATACAGCAGCAGCCCCAGTGGTGTATACAGCAGCAGCCCCAGTGGTGTATACAGCAGCAGCCCCAGTGGTGTATACAGCAGCAGCCCCAGTGGTGCATACAGCAGCAGCCCAGTGGTGCATACAGCAGCAGCCCCAGTGGTGTATACAGCAGCAGCCCCAGTGGTGCATACAGCAGCAGCCCCAGTGGTGTATACAGCAGCAGCCCCAGTGGTGCATACAGCAGCAGCCCCAGTGGTGTATACAGCAGCAGCCCCAGTGGTGCATACAGCAGCAGCCCCAGTGGTGTATACAGCAGCAGCCCCAGTGGTGTATACAGCAGCAGCCCCAGTGGTATACAGGCACCCCCCCCCCATGTGTATACAGGCCCCCCCTTGCTGCCTTAGACCTGTAAAGGAATAGATCATTATACTTATCCCCAACGCCGCCGCTCTCTGACACTGCGCGCTCCTTCGGCTTCATCCGGCTTCCTTCTCCGGTGGGCGCAGGCAATGACGTCATTGTCTGTGCGCCAGAGGAGGAAGCCGGATTAAGCCGGAGGAGCGCGCAGTGTCAGAGAGCGGCGGCGTTGGGGATAAGTATAATGATCTATTCCTTTACAGGTTTAAGGCAGCAAGGGGGGGCTTGTATACCCATGGGGTGGGGCACCATTTTAAATCGAATTAGACGATTTTTAGTAAAACCACAATCGTGGCCACAGCAGGGGGCGAATTAATTCGATTAATCGCCCAGCCCTACTGTATACTCACCCATCCCTTGTAGACTGTGAGCCCTCATGGGCAGGGTCCTCTCTCCTCACCTACTGTATCCTCACCCATCCCTTGTAGACTGTGAGCCCTCATGGGCAGGGTCCTCTCTCCTCACCTACTGTATCCTCACCCATCCCTTGTAGACTGTGAGTCCTCGAGGGCAGGGCCTCTCTCCTTCACCTACTGTATCCTCACCCATCCCTTGTAGACTGTGAGCCCTCATGGGCAGGGTCCTCCGTCCTCCTGTACCTGTCTTGTCTTATATTATATTATTGTATTTGACTTTATTATGCATACCCAATTTCACATGTAAAGTGCCTTGGAATAAATTACACTATAATAATAATAGTGGTGGTAAATATTTTATCACCCAATCCCTTTGTATTAATATTTGGCTCTAATCCCTCCAATAAATAATAATATAAAAATTGCTGCCTTACATGGCTATCCCATGAAAGACACAAGGTACTGTATGCTGCCTTCAGTGGGGCCTGCTAATTCTGTACATATGGGTGCCCACTCCCTAGAATAAAGGTGGTCGCCCCATGCTCCATTAGCGTCCCCCATTCGCTAAAATGCAATTACCCATGCGGGGACAAAGAATGGGGCAGCTGGCACCAGCGGTGTAAACGTGCAAGCTCATGGGCCCTGATGCGAAAGCTCCAAAGGGGGCCCCCAATTATTGCAAATCTTTAATAGAAATTAGTCTTTTTCTATAGACCAAAGGGACTTTTGGGGCCCCCTAGGCTGCAGGGCCCGGGTGTGTTGTGCGGGCACCACCGTTATAAGGGGGTATTATGGTGTCCGGTATTTTGGTGGTAACACATGAACCCCCCACAAGAAGCGTCATATAAGGCACAGCTGCAGATGGTCACCGTGTGCCGCATATCTGTGCTTGGCAACGTAATGTGCGCCGCCAAGGGGCAAACACCACCAACCCCCACCATACAGGGCACACAATAATACAATGTATTACAGGGCAGGTGCAATGGTGATAGACCCCAGCCCAGCACAGATCTGCAGGTAGTGTGCAGGATCACCCTAGGGTGGTGCAGGGGCACCCAAACAGTGGGCACACAATGGACACCCACCGGCCCCATACACTGCACTCTGCCCCCCCCCCCCCCCCACACACACACACAGTGCACATGGTACCTGCAGCCGCAGATGCTCCAGGACCAGGATGCTGCTCCTGCAGGCCGGTGATGGCTCCCAGGCCGGGCCCGCACACCCGCCTACCCGGCGATGATCACAACGGACAGCCGCTGCCGGAGCGCGGACCCCGGGGCTCGGACTGTCACAGCCGGGGAGGAGGGACCACAGAGGACGCCGGCGACATCTGCTGGACACCACGGGGTACTGCAGCCGGGCCTGCTGGAGAGGCTGACTCATCATCATCAGTGCAGCATCAGGATGGAGCTCCCTCCACTCTGCACATTACACAAGACAAATATACTCAACTGTGGTCCAAGGGCTCCTACTGGGAAGAATACAGGGGAAACTACATGGTTTTCATGCTTTTTTAAAGACAATAATAATTTAATAATAAAATAATAAAATATAACTATTTTAATACAATAATAAAAATATTATAAAATAATGTACAATTAATAAATATTAAAGCAATATTATGAAAATATTAAACTATATATATATAATATATTATAAAATATTATAACATAATATACAATTAATACATGATAAAACAATATTAGAAAATATATTTTATATATTACATTTATATATTATATATTTATATTAACATAATGTATATATATATTATTATGCATATTAAATTATATATTATAAAATAATATTAAATTTATAATAAATAATAAAACAATATTATTAAATAGTATATTATACATATTACATTTATATATTATTATATATTGAAATTAATATATACATTTATATATTATAACATATTATATATTATAAAATATTATGTTTGATATATTTTATTTATAAATATATTATATATTTATATTAATGTAATACATATTTATGTATATTATAACATATGATATATGATAGAATATTATAATATCTTATATCTTATAATATATGCACTCACCATTCTGCTGGTGCAGTCACTGTGTACATACATTACATTACTTATCCTGTACTGATCCTGAGTTACCTCCTGTATTATACCCCAGAGCTGAACTCACTATTCTGCTGGTGGATCACTGTGTACATACATTACATTACTTATCCTGTACTGATTCTGAGTTACCTCCTGTATTATACCCAGAGCTGCACTCACTATTCTGCTGGTGGAGTCACTGTGTACATACATTACATTATTTATCCTGTACTGATCCTGAGTTACATCCTGTATTATACTACAGAGCTGCACTCACTATTATGCTGGTGCAGTCACTGTGTACATACATTACATTACTGATCCTGTACTGATCCTGAGTTACCTCCTGTATTATACCCCAGAGCTGCACTCACTATTCTGCTGGTGTAGTCACTGTGTACATACATATATTACTGATCCTGTACTGATCCTGAGTTACATCATGTGTTATACTCCAGAGCTGCACTCACTATTCTGCTGGTGGAGTCACTGTGTACATACATTACATTGCTGATATGTACTGATCCTGAGTTACCTCCTGTATTATACCCAGAGCTGCACTCACTATTCAGCTGGTGCAGTCACTGTGTACATACATTACATTACTTATCCTGTACTGATCCTGAGTTACCTCCTGTATTATACTCCAGAGCTGCACTCACTATTCTGCTGGTGGCAGTCACTGTGTACATACATTACATTACTTATCCTGTACTGATCCTGAGTTACACCTGTATTATACTCCACAGCTGCACTCACTATTCTGCTGGTGGAGTCACTGTGTACTTACATTACATTACTGATCCTGTACTATCCTGAGTTACTCCTGTATTATACTCCAGAGCTGCACTCACTATTCTGCTGGTTGCAGTCACTGTGTACATACATTACATTACTGATCCTAGTACTGATCCTGAGTTATATCCTGTATTATACTCCAGAGCTGCACTCACTATTCTGCTGGTGGAGTCACTGTGTACATACATTACATTACTTATCCTGTACTGATCCTGAGTTACTCCTGTATTATACTCCAGAGCTGCACTCACTATTCTGCTGGTGGAGTCACTGTGTACCATACATTACATTACTATCCTGTACTGATCCTGAATTACATCCTGTATTATACTGCAGAGCTGCACTCATTATTCTGCTGGTGCAGTCACTGTGTACATACATTACATTACTTACTTACTGATCCTGAGTTACCATCCTGTATTATACTCCAGAGCTGCCTCACTATTCTGCTGGTGCTATCACTAGTGTACATACATTACATTACTGATCCTGTACTGATCCGTGAGTTACATCCTGTATTACTCCAGAGCTGCACTCACTATTCTGCTGGTGCAGTCACTGTGTAATACATTACATTGCTGATCCTGTACTGATCCTGAGTTACCTCCTGTATTATACCCAGAGCTGCACTCACTATTCTGCTGGTGCAGTCACTTGTACATACATTACATTACTTATCCTGTACTGATCCTGAGTTACCTCCTGTATTATACTCCAGAGCTGCACTCACTATTCTGCTGGTGCGAGTCACTGTGTATACATTACATTACTGATCCTGTACTGATCCTGAGTTACTCCTGTATTATACTCCAGAGCTGTACTCACTATTCTGCTGGTGCAGTCACTGTGTGCAACATTACATTACTTATCCTGTACTAATCCTGAGTTACATCCTGTATTATACTCCAAGCTGCACTCACTATTCTGCTGGTTGAGTCACTGTGTATATACATTACATTACTGATCCAGTACTGATCCTGAGTTACTCCTGTATTATACTCCAGAGCTGCACTCACTATTCTGCTGGTGAGTCACTGTTCCATACATTACATTACTGATCCTGTACTGATCCTGAGTTACATCCTGTATTATACTCCAGAGCTGCACTCACTATTCTGCTGGTGGAGTCACTGTGTACATACATTGCATTACTGATCCTGAGTTACATCCTGTATTATACTCCAGAGCTGCACTCACTATTCTGCTGGTGGAGTCACTATGTACATACATTACATTACTTATCCTGTACTGATCCTGAGTTACCTCCTGTATTATACTCCACAGACTGCACTCACTATTCTGTTGGTGGAGTCACTTGTACATACATTACATTACTTATCCTGTACTGATCCTGAGTTACATCCTGTATTATACTCCAGAGCTGCACTCACTATTCTGCTGGTGGAGTCACTGTGTACATACATTACATTACTGATCCTGTACTGATCCTGAGTTTCCTCCTGTATTATACTCCAGAGCTGCACTCACTATTCTGTTGGTGAGTCACTGTGTACATACATTACATTACTATTCCTGTACTGATCCTGAGTTACCTCCTGTATTATACTCCAGAGCTGCACTCACTATTCTGTTGGTGGAGTCACTGTGTACATACATTACATTACTTATCCTGTACTGATCCTGAGTTACATCCTGTATTATACTCCAGAGCTGCACTCACTATTCTGCTGTGGTGCAGTCACTCTGTACATACATTACATTACTGATCCTATACTATCCCGTTACTCCTGTATTATACTCCAGAGCTGCACTCACTATTCTGCTGGTGGAGTCACTGTGTACATTCATTACATTACTGATCCTGAGTTACCTCCTGTATTATACTCCAGAGCTGCACTCACTATTCTGCTGGTGCAGTCACTGTGTACATACATTACATTTCTGATCCTGTACTGATCCTGAGTTACATCCTGTATTATACCCAGAGCTGCACTCACTATTCTGCTGGTGGAGTCACTGTGTACATACATTACATTACTTATCCATTTCATTGCATAAAGTTTACAGCATTTTTACACTAGATCTGATCAATAGAGGAGATGTGTAGAAAGACGGTCAATGGTTTCATGGTGGTGAAGGATCCCTTTCTAGCTGACCACTAGCCAGTAATGGGTTAAGAGAGATGATGACACCGGGTGTCTGACTTGTTTATCATGTGCTTTGAGGATTTACTTTTGATGCCGCCATTATGGTGAGTTTTGCATAAAGTAAAATAATAGAGATGATTAATTATTGCCTTAATTGAGAGCGGTCTTCACACTGAGCACAATTACTAATGACATCTTTACGCGAGCGGCGAGGACATCCAGCTCTGACCCTCCTATCTCCACTATTATATTTCAGATAATTTCTCACATTATTATTTCTTTTAGCCTTAATTAACTTGAGACATTGCAGGTGTAATTAAACAAAAATAAATAATAATCCTTTGTATGTGAGATTGTTGATGTAAGTTGTATTCGATGGCGTTTCGTACACCTGGTTGTCTAAGGCCGGTTTCACTCCACGGTGCTGTGGTTTCAGGTTCTGTCCAGTTTTGGCCCATGTGTCTCTATGGTGCCGGATTGGTCTTATTTGGCCTCCGGTTTTGTGCTTTTTCACCCGGATCCGGTGTTGTTCGTTTCTTTGCCCCGGACACAAAATCAGAGTCAGCATTCATTTTTTGTGTCCAGAGCAAAAAACGAACAAAACCGGAACCTCCTGGATCCGGGGCGACCCAGAGCCCATAACATGGGAGTCTATGGGCGCCGGAACGCCCCGGCTCTGGAAAAAAAATCGGATAGTTTCCCGGAAGCCTTTTAGAGGCTCTGAAATGCTGCCACACTCATTCAGCACCCTGGACAGCAGCAGCATTTCAGAGCCACCGTTGAACGTTCAGCACCATGGAGAGCTCCACTGCTCACACGGGCTGAACGTTCAGCACCATGGACAGCTGCACAGCACAGAACGCTGAAATTTCAGCACTGCGGACAGCAGTAGGAACGAGCAGAAACGATTCCTGCAAAAAACAGGATCGGAGGGCATATTTGCCCTCAGTTTCTGCTTGTCCGGGGCTGTTAGGTTCTGTCCGATGCATCCTGCAAAACACCGGACAGAACCTGACAGCACAAAACCGTGGTGTGAAGCCGGCCTTAGGCTGGTTTCACACTGCAGTTTTTCCCTGATCAGGGTTCATCATGTTTTGTGTGGATGTTTTGTGTTTTAGGGGATTTGCAGGTCAAGGGGCCTCTCACCTCCTTAGGTAGTGCACCCCTGCACAACCCCAATAGTAGGCTCATCGGCAGAGACACCAGCGTTGCCACTGTCTTGCGGCTCTTTTAATAGATCAAGTCACGTGATCCTCGATCTGGTCACGTGATCACATATGATTAACCCAGGGGCCTATGGGAACTCGGAACCTGGGTGTGGAGTTGGGGAGATGTCACAGGTGGCCTGCCCGGACCTGTAGTCCTGGTGGTCAACTGAAAATTGGGGAAAAATGAAAAGAAATAAAAGAATAAATGTTTCATGACACCACCTGCAGATTCTGATGGTGATCACCAGCGCCGCTGTCAGACCGCTGGGGACGATGGTATTGCAGCTTGGGTGGTGTAGCTCCCTGAAGGTGGAGCTGGGTCCCCCGGGCAGGGTGAAGTAGAACTTGATGTAGTAGGGCTGGCTGGGGGCAGCGCAGCTGCGCAGCGGTTTGTGGAGAAAGCAGACATGGAGGCCTTGTGACTCTATACTGGTACTTTACTGGAACTGGTTCAGATGGCACTTCAGGTTACAGTTTACATAGTCTATTAATCAGTAGCTGGCCCGGTAGTCACTGAGGAGGATAAAGTTTCTTTAAGGCTCCCGTAGAATACCTTCTTTTGTCTTCCTAATGACCCGCTGTTCTGACCTGCACCTCCTCACTTTCCTTGCGCTGCCCTGCACAGCCTTCTTGTCTACCAGACCCATTGGATGATATGAAGTACCCTTCTTCTCTCTTAGGGGCTCAACCCAGTTTGGTGTCCCTGGTGGGGCTGCACATTCTGAACGGGGGGTCGGGGCTGATATTTCAACCCTTGACTGGCTGTTGTAGACGGCTCAGGGATAAACTCTTCTGTACCTTTACTCGGAGCCGGCACTCCGTTGGTGGACTAGGATTCCCCCAGACCTGTCCGGTGGTCTGGCACGGGGTTTCCTCTTTCTTACCTTGGCTGCCCTTTTTTCTCTCAGGCACCCTGCCTGGGAGACCCCTCTAGGGCTCCCTTCTTGCTTCACTCCTCAGTACGGACTACATTCAAGTGTATCTTCCCGCTTCTCCTCACCCTAACTCTCCTCCCACTGGGACCGGTTTACCCTGGTAACGGTTTGTCAATTGGTCCCCTAGTCTAGGTGTAAGGATGCCGGGATGTGAGCCTCAGGTTGACTTTACACTCCTCTAGTGATAGGAATACCATACACTCTGTTGTGGGTGCAGTACCCTTACTGTGGCGCACTGACCAGTGGGGCGCCACACATAGGCCAGAAGCACGTCACCGCAGGTCCTCAAAGCTTGGGATTTAAGTGGAACTGGCCCGGAGCAGCTCCTGCTGCGTACCCTCGTAGTAGGGACGTGGTATCAGAGAAATAAAATAGCGGTCACATAGAGGAACGCTGGGGCACAGAAACCACAATGGAAATGGCAATTTAGGTGACAAACCTTTTATTTCACCACAATGCGTTTCGGTAGCGGACTGACACCTTATAACCACCTGAGAAAGGTAGCAGAATATGTTGTGGTGAAATAAAAGGTTTGTGTCACCTAAACTGCCATTTCCATTGTTGCTTCTGTGCCCTAGTGCTCCTTTATGTGATCACTATTTTATTTCTCCTGCTTACATCTAGGATCACATGTTCTAGGAAACCTATCACACTGGCTCGGTACAGATTCTGCACTCCTTACACCCCACTTTGCCAGAACGTGTGCTTCCTTCTGCTGCTCAGCTTAGCTCAACCTTCTGCTGTCCTCTGGCCTGTGCCGTGTTCCTCAGCCTGCTGCTGGTCTCTGTCTTTACTGCTCGGCACCTTGGGCCTACTGACTCTTTCCTCGTCCCCCTTCACTATTTCTACTGTCAAGTCACCTGACTACGTGTGTGCCCAACCCACTCCTCTAAATCTATCACCCCTCGCTTGCCTAGAGTCTCCAATCTCAGGGCTGGATGCTGCCACCTACTGTACGTGGGTTGTATGGGCTGTGAGGGTGTTGTTGTGCAACAATTGTCCTACCTGCCTGGCTGCAGTTCCCTTTGTGGCCTCCTGGACGCAGGGGCACCACAGACATTCTGTACATTTTGCCCCTTTTCAAAATGGCATCAGGTGCTTCCCTTCTGATCATCCTCCCCTCTGCCTTTATAAACCTCTGTCTACTGTCCACCTGCACTCGAGTATTCAGTTTGAATTCCGGGCTATCTGTGCTTTCCAAGTGTACTCCACCTCCTGCTGATCCACTCCGGCTTCTCCAGCTACTGCCGTAGACTCCAGCAATCTTACTAGCCTACAGCTACTTCCAGCTGCTGCGTGTGTTTTGTCTCCTGACTTTGTTCCAGCTTCACATGCCCTGTGTCACGCAAGCCTTGTGAGTCCTGCTAGCACTAAATTAACTATCGTTTATAGTGCAGTTACAGCTCTATGGACACCGGGACTCTTTAAAAGCTGAACTGAACCAATAAGTATTGGACTTGTTTTTCTGAGGATTCCCTTTCCTGGACTTCGGGAGTTTATTATTCTTGGACTGTGTTTTTCTCCATCAATTTCTCCCAGAGAGAATTATCGGTTTAACTTTCTGTGTTACCTGTTTGATGAATGGTCTCATTTGCTGCACATCACATTATATCTGCCACGTGTGATGAATATAGACTTGTTCACCTTAAAACTTTGGTTCCAGTGTGTTGTCTGTACTCCCATTGCTAATGGATCCCTGAGTAATCCTACAGTACATTACTCTGTGTGAATTGTTGTGAGGGACTATCTTTTGTTTTTGTGGCGCCCCTGCGTACAGGTGGCCACAGAAGGGAACTGCAGCCAGGCAGTTAGGACATAGTAAACACTACACCCTCACAGCCCACATCCCCACGTATAGAGAGGGTTCACATCCAGCTCTGAGGTCGGAGACTATATGAGACCAGAGGAGTGGTGGATGATGAGTGGGTTGGGCACACCAGAAGGTCAGGTGACTGACAGTATATAGAGAGGGGGAGGAGTAAAGGAAGTGAGTAGGCTGAAGTAGCTGAGATGCAAAGACCAAGAGCAGAGTGAGCTGAGATAGGAAGGCTACAGAACAGCAGGAGGTTGAGCTGAAGCTGAGCAGGAGAGAGCCATACGTCCTGGCAGAGCCTAAGCTGAGGAGCGCTGACCCGTACTGAGCCAATGCGAGCCAGATGGGGGGGAAAAGCCCATCCAAGATGCTGAAACCACCAGGAGTGTGAGAGAGCCGAGAGGGACGGTGTAACCCGGGGCCCTAGAATTACAGCTCAAGCAACCAACTGCAGGCGGGGTAGCCCTCATATATACTGGAAGGAACGCAGAGGAAGGAGCCTGGTAGTTTAATGCTGTAGACTACTGCAGGCTGGGCAAAGGCAGAGTGTCAGCTCTGAAGGGGACCGACGATCCACCCGGTATCCCCAGATTCACTGACGGGGAGCTTTAGTTTCAAGCTGGAGTTCCTAACCCTAAAGGACAGGCAGCTAAGTGACGCATAGGACTTACAGAAGCCCGAGTCACCGCCATACTGTCCAACGTCCGCAACCACCCGTGTAAGACGGAGAGAGAGAGTAATAGCCCGGAAAGGCACACCAAGAGACTGTGTGAGGGGTCACAAGGAGAGAGGAGCCTGGCTGCAGGAGGAAAGGGAACCCGGAAAGGGAGAACTGTAAATGTGCTGTAACAACTAACTTGTAAGCTGACTGAAGGAACTAAGTAAAGCTTTGGAAACCCTGCATTGTCTCCTGCCTGCTTCCATCTGCAGACCCTTTCTCCCATACAGGCTTGCATCAGGAAGATCTCAACCTGCAGAGCTACAGCCTGTCAGCACCAGCCAGGAGGAGAGATCCCTGCAGCTGCAAAGTAAGTGTGCTCCAACAGCCTCACACACTACAGACTTTAACTCCTTACTGCCCCGGGGGATACAGTTCTCCCCACTAGAACTATACCATCCCCGCTGCCATTCCATCACCCCCGGAGGTTCTGCAGCAGCGGCGGCCCCATTACTGGCCGCATCAAGTGGGTGGCGTCACCCGTGACAATATCCCTTGTAAATATTCCCCTTTTATTGTGCTGAGCCAGGGACACGGTCCGGACCAGGCCACCAGTGACATCCCCAGCAGCAGATCGGTCCGGTACCGAGTACCCCACGTCCCTTGGGGCTCCACATTTTCACGTTGTTCTATTTGTGTGGTGTGATGACCTTCCAATGCAACTAGCTAATCTGCTAGTAAGGCAGCACCCCCAGAAACTCTGAGACTCTTTAACCCCTGTACAGGGTTCTGGACTTACAGCGGAGTCCAGAAGGTAACTGCCTATAGATGAGCAGCAGGCAGAGGCACAGGGGTCACCAAGTAAGGAAAAGCCGGGGCAAAAGCAAGGGTAAAAGGATGGATAATAGTGTGGTGCCCTGCTCACGCAGGTAGCCTCAGACTTCTCTAATGCACATCTGGGTTTCCACAGCAGGTACCTACTACATGCAACATCTTCCACCCCGGCACAGTAGGGGGAGCTCAACTTGCTGACCTTAGGCAAGATCCACTATAAATACTGCTGCTGGGGGAGGAGTTAGTCAGAGTGTGCAGACGCTAGGAGAGCTGCAAAGACGTCCTGGTGGTCGGTGCCGTGATAGGGCCCGAAACAGTGACCCAGAGTGGCTGTTCTACGCCGAGCCAGCCTAAGTGGGACTGAAGGCAAGGAGCAGTTAGTGCAGAGGGAGTGAGGAACTTTAGGAGGTTCGCACAGCGAAGCGCCGGATGTTGGGGATCCGCACCTGTGGGATACTCTAGGACCACAGAAAACCCCATAGCACCGTGGAGGCTTCGGCTACCCGGTTTCCTATGTGGGACAAGAGAGGGAGCCAGACACAGCAGTACAGCACCGCAGTGATCAGAGAAGGTAACCCGGAGACCGCACAGGAGGAGAGACAGACACTAAAGACAGGAAGAGAGAGGAAGCAAGTCTAGCTGCATGCAGGCTGTGCTTCGGTCATTACAAAGAAACAGAGGAGGCTTTATACCCACTTGCTATGAGAACCCACTGTGCAACCTGTTCACCTGTCAGTGCCTTGGACATCTTTAACTGCCGAACATCAGTAAAAGGTAAAAGAGACTTTACAGTGTGCGTGCATCATTCCTCTCCGTTCCCGGTACCCCTCATAGACTGTCCCAACACTCTGCAGTCCAGCCACAGCTCCAACCCAAGCTGCCCCTTCTTACTACACTGCTCCGGAGGTCTAGTCCTAACTGTGGAGGACTTCACCAAATCAGCAGCAATACCATCTACCTCCGGCGGACTGTGGCGGCGCTGGTGGCATTTCACCAGACACTACAGGTGGCGTCACGACGACAAACTTTGTACATAGTCCCCTGTAAATACCCCTTTTTTGAAAGATAGGCCCAGGACATGGTGTCAGGCCATTCCCCGTGACACCGTTAACCCCTTCGAGGCCTGACAGCCGAGTACCCCAAAGCCTGGGCTCGACAATAGGAAGGTCAGGAAGCCGAGTCAAAACCGAGAGGACAACGAGGTACAAAATTTCAGGAGTCAGCAGAGTCCAAAAACCAGGCAAAGGTCAAACCAATATCATAGACTACACATACTAGCTTGTATGGGGAACCAAAAATATTAGTGGCAGTTTACAAGACAAGCCCAAAGGTATATGAAGGGAGTTGTATCTCCCCATAAGCGGGAGCTCATGAACCAATGACCCCACCTGGACTGCCAACATAGCAACCCTGTCAGTCTGGGAAGCACAACAGGTCCCAGCAAGACCAATCCTAGTGGACGAGGGACGTCTGCAGTCTCAAGAATCCACTTCAAGGACTTCTCCCCTAACACCAGCATCACCTACAGTGCATTCACTGGGAAAGGGAAAGGGATTCCTGCACCTCCCTAACACCAGCATCACCTACAGTGTGAACACTGCAATGCCCAATGACAGGAGCAAAAGCCACAGCAGGAGGATCCGGCAGAGATGCCTTTATCATCAGAACCACATGTGGGCCAATACGGCGGGTCCTAGTGTTAAGGAAATCAATATATATCCGTGTATGAAAATATCCAAAGATTTATATATGTGGTTTTATCCTGTATTGTACTGCATATCTAGCATAGATGTTCCCATCCCTTTAAATACTTTTTGCCTTTAAGAAATAATGCTTTCATATGAAGCATTACTTACTGTGAATTAGAAAGAAAAGCAATGAAGGCCATCTTGGCTTGGGAGTAAGGCCAAAGAATAGGATGTTTTAATAACAAGGCAGAATGTACTGAAAACAATAGATAATGAAAGGAATGTGATGATTTAGTAATGTCAAAGGGCACCAAAATCATGAATTAGATCAAGCATGACAATGTATTTAGAATATATTTGCATAATCCAATCAGTTTACAGCTATTAGAGACCAATGATTAGTTATGTTTAATATTCTGTAACCAATCAATGAATGATCTTATTCTGGGGTAATTGCCCCCAGAGGTGTCTAGATAATAATTTGTTTTCTTAAGTAAAATGCAGAATCTCTTAGCATCTTGAACTTGTCTCAGGTGTCTGTTAAGGTACCGTTACACGGCACGACGTTGAAACGATGTCGCTAACAATCTCGGGGGCGCACGGTCGTTAGGACATCTTTTTGACATCGTTGGTGAGATGTCACACGTGTAGATATCGTGCACGACGCCCCAACCATCCAGCGAGCAGGTATCATTCACACAACCCAGAGAACGATACTTGTTCACTGTTGTGAATGGGTGAAGTCGTGAATGACATTGTTATCGCGGTGTCACACTGACCAATGCAGCAGGTTGGCTGATGGTGGATCGTCTGATTTGAGAACATGTTCTCAAATCTGCGATCAACAATCCAACGATTTATTGTAGTCATATCGTGGTGTTAAATGCAACGACGTCCTAACGATGTTGTTTGAACGACTCCAAACCCGTGACATTTAAACGATATCGTTCATGATATCTTATTGTGTAACGGTACCTTTATTCTCACTGCACGCGTGCATTATCTAATTTGGCTGCAGATGAACTAAGGTTAATACTCCTGATTGAGGAGCCCTCAACACTAGTAATGGGAGTAGGAATTGTAGGAGCAAGCTCTGACTAGTACGTAACACGTTTATCACTAGCGCCATTCATCGTGAGTACCCAGCTGTGCCTAGAGGCAGGAGCAAGAATCACAGGAGCAGATCCAGATGGCAACGTATCACTAACACCACATATAGATGGGATATGGTGGTGCCTAGTGGTCAGGACAGGAATCACAGAGGACGTCCAGGTGGGGGCATGATGTGGCGCCCCTGTGGACTGATCGCCACTACAAGGCGCAGCAACCGGGATCGGTAAGTTCAGTCACCCCAAACACACACCCAACACACTCTGATCCCAAGACTAGGGACTCTATGCTCAGCAATGGGATGGTGGGAGGAAACAAGCGGAGGGTGGGAAATTATTATTATTCCAGCCGCATTCCACGGGTAGCGTCACGACAAAAAGATTTCTTTTGTTTTTATTTTCATCCATTTTTCAACTCCCTTTTTTACTGATTGCCCAACGAGGGGATCACTCACCGGGTCAAGCTACCGTGACATCCCACAGCCTAGACGGCGACAAGAGGGCCCAGTGCCAAGTACCCCACAGTCCCCGGCAGGGGCGAGTCAATAACGTGGGTTTTTTCCACTCCTGTCATGCCCCTGGGTGGGGAGAGGGGGTATTACACCAGGGCTGGCCAGGAACACCATCAAATGTAACTTTGGGATAAGAGAGAGCTAGGGCCCATGTGTCCCCCTGAGGGTCAGTCTAGAAGACCCGGTCCTCCTGTTATTCCTTACTACCATGTGACAATTATATGCGAGTGACATAATTTTTTACACATTATAATGATAATATTTTTTATTTATATAGCGCCAACATATTCCGCCACACTTTAGAATTTAGAGGGTATACATAACAACACAATACAATAATCTAATACATAAAGCTGAATGTGTGTGTGTATGTATGTATGTGTGTATGTATGTCCGGGATTGGCATCTACACCGTCGCAACTACAGCCACAAAATTTTGCACAGTCACACGTCTGGACCCCGAGAGCGTCATAGGCTATGTTATGAGGCAAAATTTTAACCCCGCGCGTTCCAGTTCACCAAACAATCTACATAATGGGGAAAAAGTGAATGGAAAAGTGTTGGAGGAAAATCGACAGCTGTCAGCTATAGCCACAAAATTTTGCACAGTCACACGTCTGGACCCCGGGAGCGTCATAGGCTATGTTGTGAGGCAAAATTTTAACCCCGCGCGTTCCAATTCACCAAACAATTTTGCCCCTATCTACATAATGGGGAAAAAGGGAAAGGAAAAGTGTTGGAGGAAAATCGACAGCTGTCAGCTATAGCCACAAAATTTTGCACAGTCACACGTCTGGACCCCGAAAGCGTCATAGGCTATGTTGTGAGGCGAAATTTTAACCCTGAGCGTTCCAGTTCACCAAACAATTTTGGCCCTATCTACATAATGGGGAAAAAGTGAAAGGAAATGTGTTGTAGGCAAATTGACAGCTGCCGGATGTGAACAAGGGGGACTTAAAGAATGAGAGCGATGCCGCCAAAGAGTACATGCCATACAGTTGCTAAGGTGGGGCCCCGACATAGGATACTCACCACACACGGGAATATGAACACACACACAAAATGCGCCTCACACTACCACGTGCTTGAACACATATACCACCCTCAGCACACATTTCACCACACATACACCAGCCTCACCACATAATCGCCCTAAAACACACACAAGTCTGGTATTATCCTTCAACAATAAAAATCTGATTAATAAGGAGCAAAACTACAAGAGAAACAAATGTACCATATAGGAAATATGGCAGCTGTCAGTCACATGAGCTGTCTATTATGTGTATGTGTGAGCTAATATATACTGTCAGGGGGGAGGGTTTCCTGTTGCCTGGGGATTTATCAGGCTGCCAATAGCAACCAATCACAGCTCTGCTTCTATTTTCCTACTGTTAATCTGAGCTCTGATTGGTTAATATAGACAACAAAGGACATTCTCAGTAAAGCTTCTGTGAGGTAATAGGATGTCTGTGAGGTAATAGGATGTCAGATAGGGTTTGTTGGTGAAAAGGCTGATCTCAGTCACATTACCTCTATGTGAGAGGATATAGAAACTGCCAGTTACAGACTCTTTTTACCACAATAATGCCCGGGTTAATAAATAACTGCTGTTAGCTATAACAAAATAGAATTTGAATATGTCATATTAATGACCTGTAGGAAAATAGAAGCTGAGCTGTGATTGGTTGCTATAGGCAGCCTAATAAATCTCCAGCCAACAGTAAACCCTCCCCCCGGCCGGGCAGTATATGTTACCTCACACATACACATAATAGACAGCTCATGTGACTGACATCTGCCTTAATTCCCTATATGGCACATGTGTTGCACATTGGCTGTTTTTAATCAGATGTTTATATTTGGAAATTAAAGATAGCAGACGTATGAGGCGAGTTGTGTGAGGTGATTTGTGCACATCTGTGTCTGTGTGTGTATGTGTCCCTATAGGGTGTGTATGTCCCTGTGGGGGGGGGGTGTCTTTGTGGTGTGTGTGTGTCTGTGGGGTGAGTGCATGTGTCCCTATAGGGTGTGTATGTGTGTGTGTCCCTGTGGGGGGGGGGGGTCTGTGTGGGTGTGTGTGTGTATCTGTGTTCTGTGTGTCTCTTTGTGGTGTGTGTGTCCCTGTGGGGTGAGTGCATGTGTCCCTATAGGGACATGTTTTGTGGTTTTTGTGTGCTGAATAAATTTTTGTTAACACATTCTATTTTGTTAACAGCAGTTATTAACCCGGGCGAAGCCGGGTAGTACAGCTAGTATATCATAAAATACAATACAACAGTACAAATATAATACAACTAGCTGTGAGCCCGATGCAAATGCATCGGGTGTCTAGAATATTTTAAATTTTTTTTTAACATTTTCAAATAATATCCATATAAAGTATAGGGGGACTTGCGGCAGGTGCGGCAAGTGCGGTTTTGCACTTGCGGCAGGTGCAGCCGCGAACTAAACCACGGCTGACCGCGGTTTTTTTCGCGCCGCACCTGCCGCAAGTGCAAAACCGCACTTGCCGCACCTGCCGCAAGTCCCCCTATACTTTCTATGGGGATTACCGCAACCGCAAGTGCAGCGGTTATGCGGCAATCGCGGCAGATGCGGTTTTTTTCACCGCATCTGCCGCGATTTTGGCGGACATATGGTATGCGGACATATGGGGGGGTGTGTGGTGACAGCGGGGGGGGGGGTGTGTGGACATCGGGGAGCGTGGTTACAGGAGAGGCTCCGGAGCACTGTGTCAGCATGTGCTGACAGCAGCGGCTCCGGAGCGGGATCGGAGCAGGGGTGTGCGGACATATGGGGGGGGTGAGGACATATGGGGGGGGTGTGGTGACAGGGGTTGGGGGTGTGTGCTGACAGCGGCGAGGGGTCGCACGTGGTGACGTCACAGAGTGACAAAGGCACGGTCTTTTGCGGGGTCCGACACGGAAGTGCCTACGGCAATTATATAGTAGATAGAATACATACAGCAGTACCGGTGTGCAGCGGTGCCAGTGTGCAGCAGTGCGGGAGTCCAGGAAGAGACAGCAGGTGGGTGCAGTCAGGGGGGCTGGGGGACAGTGGCCGGGAGCGTTCAGGAGCAAGCCGGGGAACAGCGGGCAGAAGGGGGCTGGTGGAATAACAGCCATGTGTGGGCAGGAGGAGGCTGAGGAAGAGCGGCCAGGTGCGTGCAGGAGGGGGCCGGGGGACAGTGGCCGGATGCGGGCAGGAGGGAGGCAGGGAGACAGCAATCGGGTGCGGCAGGAGGGGGTCAGGGGGACAGCGGCCATGTGCGGGCAGGAGGGGTCCGGGGAACAGCGGGCAGAAGGGGGCAGGGGAACAACGGCCATGTGTAGGCAGGAGGTGGCCGAGAAAGAGCGGCCGGGTGCGTGCAGGAGGGGGTCGGGGAACAGCGGCCGGGTGCGGGCAGTAGGGGCGGGGGGGCCTTCCTGGCCGCACCCGCCCGCTGTCCCCCGGCCCTCTCCTGCCCGCAGCACTGTGCTTAGCAGAGTTTACAGCAACTCAGTGGTTAGCAGACTTTATGCGGCTCAGTGGTTAGCAGAGTATACGGCGGCTGAGTGGTTAGCAGAGTATACAGGGTCTCAGTGGTTAGCACAGTATACACTGGCTCAATAGTTAGCACTGTAAACAGCCTCAGTGGTTAGCACTCTATGGTGGCTCAATGGTTGGCACTGTATATGGTGGCTCAATAATTAGAGCAGTAATGTGACTCAGTGATTAGCACTGTATACGGTGACTCAGTTGTTAGCACTGTATATGGTGGCTCAGTGGTTGGCACTGTATATGATGGCTCAATAATTAGAGCAGTAATGTGACTCAGTGGTTAGCACTGTATACGGTGACTCGGTGATTAGCACTGTATGGTGCCTCAGTGGTTGGCACTGTATATGGTGGCTCAGTGGTTAGCACTGTATATGGTGGCTCAGTGGTTAGCACTGTATATGGTGGGTCAGTGGTTAGCACTGTATGCTGGCTCAGTGGTTAGCACTGTACAGTGGCTCAGTGGTTAGCACTGTATATGGTGGCTCAGTGGTTAGCACTGTACGGTGGCTCAGTGGTTAGCACTGTATGGTGGCTCAATGTTTAGCACTGCACGGTGGCTCAGTAGTTAGGACAGTATGGTGGCTCAGTGGTTAGCATTGTACGGTGGCTTAGTGGTTAGCACAGTATGGTGGTTCAGTGGTTAGCACTGTATAAGGTGGCTGAGTGATTAGCACTGTATGGCGGCTGAGTGTTTAAGACTGTATACGGTGAGTCAGTGGTTAGCACTTTATGGTGGCTCAGTGGTTAGCACTGTACGGTGGCTCAGTGGTTAGCACTGTATACGGTGGCTCAGTGGTTAGCACTGTACGGTGGCTCAGTATTTAGCACTGTACGATGGCTCAGTGTTTAGCACTGTACGGTGGCTCAGTGGTTAGCACTCTACGGTGGCTCAGTGGTCAGCACTATACGGTGGCTCAGTGGTCAGCACTGTACGGTGGTTCAGTGGTCAGCACTGTACGGTGGCTCTGTGGTCAGCACTGTACGGTGGCTCTGTGGTTAGCACTGTACGGTGGCTCAGTGGTCAGCACTGTACGGTGGCTCAGTGGTCAGCACTGCACGGTGGCTCAGTGGTCAGCACTGTACAGTGGCTCAGTGGTTAGCAGTGTGTATGGTGGCTCAGTGGTTAGCACTGTATATGGTGGCTCAGTGGTCAGCACTCTACGGTGGCTCAGTGGTCAGCACTATACGGTGGCTGAGTGGTCAGCACTGTACGGTGGTTCAGTGGTCAGCACTGTACGGTGGCTCTGTGGTTAGCACTGTACGGTGGCTCAGTGGTCAACACTGTACGGTGGCTCAGTGGTCAGCACTGTACGGTGGCTCAGTGGTCAGCACTGCACGGTGGCTCAGTGGTCAGCACTGTTCGGTGGCTCAGTGGTCAGCGGAGGACGGAGGGCAGAGTGGTCAGCGGAGGACGGAGGGCAGAGTGGTGAGCAGAGGACGGAGGGCAGAGTTTATCAGCGGAGGACGGAAGGCAGAGTGGTCAGCAGAGAACGGGGGGGGGGCAGAGTGATCAGCGGAGGCTGGGGGGGCAGAGTGGTCAGCGGAGGGCAGAGTGGTCAGCGGAGGGTGGGGGGGCAGAGTGGTCAGTGGAGGGAAGGGTGGGGCAGAGTGGTCAGTGGCGGCCAGGGGGGCAGAGTGGTCAGCGGAGATCAAGGGGGACAGAGTGGTCAGCAGAGGCGGGGGGGGGCAGAGTGGTCAGTGGAGGCCAGGGGGGGGCAGAGTGGCGGCGAAATACTTACTTCCATCGCCATCTTGCATGTTGCCACTGTGAACAGGGCGAAACCAAGATGGAGGCCGGTAACTCTCGTGATACTTCCCGGCCGCCATCTTGGTTTCAATATGTACGGGGCGGCGACATAGAAGATAGCGGGCGGAAGATGGAGGACAGAGGAACATGCAGGAAGAGGGAGGCGGGTGCGATCTGGTGGTAAGTATGATAGAGGTATCCGGCAACGGCTCGCAATGGCCTCGCGGCCATTGCTCGCGCATTGCTACGGCTCGCAATGGCCGCTACGCGGCCACTGCTTCGTGTGTGGCGTGGCTGCCTTGCGGCAGCCACGTCCACGACAGCGGAAGTTGACCCGAAAAGGCCGGAAGTACGCTAAGGCAATTATAAATTACATTTATAGTGGCTCAGTAGTTAGCACTGTATGGTGGCTCAGTGGTTAGCACTGTACGGTGGCTCAGTGGTTAGCACGGTATATGGTGGCTCAGTGGTTAGCACGGTATATGGTGGCTCAGTGGTTAGCACTGTACAGTGGCTCAGTGGTCAGCACTGTACGGTGGCTCAGTGGTCAGCACTGTACGGTGGCTCAGTGGTCAGCACTCTACGGTGGCTCAGTGGTCAGCACTGTACGGTGGCTCAGTGGTCAGCACTGTACAGTGGCTCAGTGGTTAGCACTGTATATGGTGGCTCAGTGGTTAGCACTGTATATGGTGGCTCAGTGGTTAGCACTGTATATGGTGGCTCAGTGGTCAGCACTGTATGGTGGCTCAGTGGTCAGCACTGTACGGTGGCTCAGTGGTCAGCACTGTACGGTGGCTCAGTGGTCAGCACTGTACGGTGGCTCAGTGGTCAGCACTGTACGGTGGCTCAGTGGTCAGCACTGTACGGTGGCTCAGTGGTCAGCACTGTACGGTGGCTCAGTGGTCAGCACTGCACGGTGGCTCAGTGGTCAGCACTGTACAGTGGCTCAGTGGTCAGCGGAGGACAGAGGGCAGAGTGGTCAGCAGAGGACGGAGGGCAGAGTTTATCAGCGGAGGACGGAAGGCAGAGTGGTCAGCAGAGAACGGGGGGGGCAGAGTGGTCAGCGTAGGCCCAAGGGGAGGGCAGAGTGGTCAGCGAAGGTCGGGGGGCAGGGTGATCAGCGGAGGGTGGGGGGGCAGAGTGGTCAGTGGAGGGAAGGGGGGGCAGAGTGGTCAGTGGAGGGAAGGGGGGGCAGATTGGTCAGCGGCGGCCAGGGGGGCAAAGTGGTCAGCGGAGATCAAGGGGGACAGAGTGGTCAGCAGAGGCAGGGGGGAGGGGCAGAGTGGTCAGCAGAGGCCGGGGGGCAGAGTGGTCAGTGGAGGCCGGGGGGGCAGAGTGGCGGGGAAATACTTACTTCCATCGCCATCTTGCATGTCGCCACTGTGAACAGGGCGAAACCAAGATGGCGGCCGGGAACTCTCGTGATACTTCCCGGCCGCCATCTTGGTTTCAATCTGTACGTGGCGGCGACATAGAAGAGAGCGGGCGGAAGACGGAGGCGGGTGCGTTCTGGTGGTAAGGCTACTTTCACATTACGATTTCTTTAAATCCGATGCTGTCCGAAATAAATCGGACAGCATCGGATCCAAACTGATCTCTGCAATCGGATGCCAAATAGGCCTCCGAATCCTACTTTTTGCAGGATCAGTTTGGGCTGTCACGTAGCTCCTCCTCCTCTCTCCCTCCTGTCATCTTGCTGCCTCTCTGCGGCCCCCCTGTTTTGCCCTACTGTCCCCCTACTCTCTCCCTACTGTCCCCTGCTGTGCCCTCTCATGTGCCCCCCTCCTGTGCCCTCTCATGTGCCCCCCTCGTGTGCCCTCTCATGTGCCCCCCTCCTGTGCCCTCTCATGTCCCCCCCCTCCTGTCCGCTCCTCATGTGCCCCCCTCCTGTGCCCTCTCATGTCCCCCCCCCTCCTGTCCGCTCCTCATGTGCCCTCTCATGTGCCCTCTCATGTGCCCTCTCATGTGCCCCCTCATGTCCCCCACCTCCTGTCCCCCACCTTCTGTCCCCCCTCATGTCCCCCCCAACATAACAAATGTTTATTCTCACCTTCCAGCGCTCCCTCGGCGTCTCCAGCTGCAGCCGATCGGGTGTGCAGGACCTGTGATGACGTCAAAAGCGTCATCGGTTACCGCGGTAACCGGTCATGTGACCCGATCAGCTGATCGGGTTCTGACATCATCACAGGTCCTGTTACCGAGCGAGCAGCTGCAGCTGGAGACGCCGAGGGAGCGCTGGAAGGTGAGAATAAAGATTTTTTATTTTTAAACACTTGATTTAACTTTAGTATGACGGGGCACAGGAGCACAGTGGCACAGGCTCCGGAGCACTGTGTCAGCATGTGCTGACAGCAGCTGCTCCGGAGCGGGGGCACAGGGGCACAGGGACACAGGCTCCGGAGCACTGTGTCAGCATGTGCTGACAGCAGCTGCTCCGGAGCGGGGGCACAGGAGCACAGGGGCACAGGCTCCGGAGCGGGATGACAGCGGCGAGGGGTCGCAATGCCCGCTACGCGGGCAATGCCTCGCACGGCGTGGTGACGTCACAGTGTGACATAGCCACGACGTGCCGGGGGCCGACACAAAACGTGCTACGGCAATTATATAGTAGATACAAACCACATGAGACAAAGAATAGATAAATAATGTAATAAGATATTAAGAGCAATGTATCCATTACACATTTATGCAATACAGATGTTCTGTAGGGGATCCAGTTATTTTGTGCACCCATAGAAATAGGCGAATCTCAACTGTCATATGGAAAAACATAGTGTGCATGCTTTGATTTTTTTTCAGCCTGAGATAAAAACACACTCATCTGACCAGCCTAATTAAACAACATTGGTCCTAATGATGTTCATATGATGCCTGCTTTTTCACAGACAGCCCCATGACCAAAAATACACTGGTGTTAACTTAATCAAAGTGAAAGCATGAAAACAAGAAAAATATTGAAAAATCTTTGATCTTTGAATGCTGCTAATGGGGATATGCAAGTGTCAGGCTGTCAAGAGTAGTGATGAGCCACCACCTAAGTGTTCAAATTCGATTTGCCGGATTGGGGTGTGGTCGACGAATTGTTCGTCGAATGTTCCTCGAACATCGTCGAACCCCATTGGAATCAATGGCAGGCTACAGAAAACACATAGAAAACACCTTCAAAAGTCTCCAAAAGCTGCCAAACTACTTAGAATAGACAACAAACACCAGGAAAAGTGACAACAATCTACCCACAGTACAAATAGTCTCATAGCGTAGCATGAGTGCACGAGACACAGGTGAGTGAAACTAACTTTGAATTGACAAATGGATGACTTACGGGGGAAAAGTGGCATTATTTTTCTCCATTAAGTAAAAAGAGGTGGAGGAGTAAAAAGAGGATGAGACACAGGTATGGGCATGTCACACCCTTCTTAAATCATCTAAAACACAGCAAGGGGACCCCAACAAGAGTCTTTACTCTTCTAAGGGTGCTTTCACATCAGCGTTTTTCGTAATTCGCGGCAGATGCGGTGAAAAAACCGCATCTGCCGCGTTTGCCGCATAACGGTTCCACTTGCGGCACGGTTGCGTTTTTTTCCATAGGAAGTATAGGGGGACTTGCGGCAGATGCGGCAAGTGCGGTTTTGCACTTGCGGCAGGTGCGGCAGCGAAAAAAACCGCGGTCAGCCGCGGTTTTTTTCGCTGCCGCACCTGCCGCAAGTGCAAAACCGCACTTGCCGCATCTGCCGCAAGTCCCCCTATACTTCCTATGGAAAAAAACGCAACCGTGCCGCAAGTGGAACCGTTATGCGGCAAACGCGGCAGATGCGGTTTTTTCACCGCATCTGCTGCGAATTACGAAAAACGCTGATGTGAAAGGGCCCTTAAAGGGTCAGACCACAGCAAAATGGCATCAATTGTCCCAAACCAAAAATTGCTGAATGACCCAGCTTGCATACATGGCAACGGGTCTGGAACAGGACCTGGTCTAGCATTTCAAGGTTAAACATTGCTCGGCAACTATAAGTTTTGTGCAGTATTAAAGGAAAAACTAGAGAGGTAGGTCAGTGACCTGCTTAGGCCTAGTGGGCCAGATAAGCTCAGAGCTCATGGAAGCGCTCCTGTCAATGTTATGCCTGCCACACACAGGTGGGACAACTATAAGTTTCGTGGAATATTACCGAATAAACTAGTCAGGTAGGTCAGTGACCTGTTTAGGCCTAGTAGGACGGATAAACTGAAAGCTCATGCAAGTGTTACCATCAATGTTATGCTCTGCCACACACAGGTGGGACAACTATAACTTTTGTGGAGTATTACAGGAAATAATAGAGAGGTAGGTCAGTGACCTGTTTAAGCCTACTGGGCCGGATAAACTCAAAGCCCATGCAAGAGCTCCCATCAATGTTATGTCCCGACACACACAGGTGGGACAACTATTAGTTTCGTGAAATAACACTGAAAAAACTAGTCAGGTAGATCAGTGACTTGCTTAGGCCTAGTGGGCTGGATAAATTTAAAGCTCAGCAAGCGCTCCCATCAATGTTATGCCCCGCCACTCACAGGTGGGACAACTATCAATTTCGTGTAGTATTACCTAAAAAATTAGTCGGGTAGGTCAGTGACTTGTTTAGGCCTAGTAGACCGGATAAACTCAAAGCTCATGCAAACACTTCGATCAATGTTATGCCTTGCCACATACTGGTGGGACAACTATAAGTTTTGTGGAGTATTACAGGAAGAACTAGTCAGGTAGGTCAGTGACGTGTATAGGTCTAGTGGACAGGGGAGATTGACCAAACAATGCTTTTAAGGGCCCAAAAACTGTTCATGTGTATACATCACATTTGCCAAAACCTGGTTTGATGCATTAAGGGAGATGTAGTTATCACAGCTTTTAAGCACCCAAAAATAGTGATGTGAATACAGCAAATTTGTTAATCACTGGTTCGATGGACAAAACGGTTGAATATTCAGAAACAGGGGCAGGAGTGTCAAAGATAGGTATTGAGCTCAGACACAATGCAAAGTGCGGAAAGGAAAGCTCCACCACCCTATACTCACTCGGACTCCCAGGCCTCTGGATCAATAGTAGGCTGCCATCCAATAAATGAAAAAGAAAGGGAGGACCCGGTGCCACCAATGCGATTGATTCTTTTATTTCAGTTAAAATCTTCACAGATGCCGCCAACTGGACCTTTGAGATCTTGTTATCCCTTCTGCATACACCTCCTCCTCTACTTCCTCCCCTTCCTCTTGGCCCACCACCTGACTTCAAATACCGGTTAAAGTGTGCTGCAGCATGTAAATGACCAAAATAGTCATGTTGATATTGGCATCGTCAGCGCTAAACATCTTAGTAACCATTTCAAAACTGTGCAGGAGGGTGCATAGGTCGTTGATCTGAGACCACTCTAGCAATGTGATTTGCCCCACCTCTGGATCGCGTTGGCCCAGGCTATATGTCATAACGTATTGCACCAGGGCTCATCGCTGCTGCCACAGTCGCTGCAACATGTGCAGAGTGGAATTCCATCGTGTCAGCACATCACATTTCAGGCGGTGAACCTGCAGGCTGAACGACTTCTGTAGCGATGCAAGTCATTGAGCTGCATGATGCAAATGGCGTAAGTGAGCACACAGCGACTGTGCCCTCTGCAGAAGCCCATCTAGGCCGGGATAGTGGGCTAGAAATTGTTGGACCACTAGGTTCAAGACGTGAGCCATACAAGGCACGTGTGTCACCTTGCACCGGTGAAGGGCCGCACCTAGGTTTGCAGCATTGTCGCACATGGCCTTCCCTGGCTGCAGGTTCAGTGGAGACAACCATTGATTAATCTCCAGAGCTGACCATAACTCCTCAGCTGTGTTACTCACATTTCCCAGACATTTTAACGTAAACACCGCCTGATGGCGTTGAGCCCTGCTGCCAGCATAATAAGGAGGTGTGCTGGATTCCTTCTGCACACTTTGAACACGGGTCACATTACCAGACAGGCTTTGGGCGCAGGTGGAGAACCTAGAAGGGTTGGAGGAGGTGTAGCGCCCCACTGGTCAGCGCGCTACAAAAGAGTACTGCACTCCGATCAGAAGGTGCAGTATTATTGTCCTGGTAGGGGGTGATAGAAGTCTGAAGCTCCCCGACACATACATACACCTAGAGACAGGGGGCCAATTGGACAGCCCGTTACCAGGGTAACCGGTCCAGGTGGGAGGAGAGCTAGGGTATATAGTGAGTGGAAAAAGAGCGGGAAGCAGGAGAGAGAGAGGAGAAGAAGGAGAAGTAGCGGGGAGGGTACCTCAACCTGGTGACCCAGACAGAGGGTGACTGAACAACCCTGGCCCAGTCCAAAGCGGGATACCGGCTCCGAAGCGGTGCAGAGGTCCATCCCTGAGCTGCAGATGCCGGTGTGATCGACAGCTTCTTAGGAGCACGATCCTCCCAACATACGTACGATCCTCACCAGAAGCACCAAACCGGGTTGGGCCCCTTAGAGTTAGAAGAGGGTGTCCCATATCACCCAACAGGCCTGGTTCACAAGCGGGATTCGAGCAGGGCAGCGCGAGGAATGAGTGTGCAGAGGTAGGACAGTGGAAGAGAAAGGAAGGGACATAGCTGGAGCTTCGGATAGACATTGCCTACTGCCAGGACCACCCGGTCTACTACCCTGGCTGTAACAACCGTATACCCTGTAAACTGCAGATTACTGGAGTAAAGACCCGTGCAGAGCAAGCAAGTGTCTGTGTTTCCTTCCTGGTGAACCGTGACATTCCAGTCTCACAGTAGAGACTGCGCTGCCCTATTCCTATCATCACACTACTCTGCCCCAGGGACCCTGCTCTATCTGTAGGGAAAAAAAACGATCATAGGCCACTATCAAGCTAGGCAAACTCAAAAGCAACTCAGGAAGAAGCCCCCAGGCGAACAGCATCAGGGTGACCCCCGCATCCACTAGGAATTGTTAAATATAACCACTACATGAGGTGTCACGATCTTGTGGACAATGTCCCTGATATATTGATGTGATATGAGAACTATATACTGTGATCTGTCTATGTTATGAGCAGGTACTGGTCAAATACTCTGACTTTTTTCTGCTTTGTATTATGATTATGCCAAGTATGCAGTATTCCTTTGTGATCTGTGTCATTCCTATACTGTAATATTTTGATCTGGAGGTAGTGGAGTGAGTGGTCTTAAGCAAGTACAGTGCCTACAAGTGGTCTTCAACCCCCTGCAGATGTAGCTGGTTGACACATGCGGAATTAACTTGGCATTGTGACATTTGGACTGTAGATCAGCCTGGAAGTGGGAAATGCACTGCAGCCAAAGAGAATTTTTTTTTTTTTTTTTTTAAAGGGATCCTGTCACCCCCAAAACACCTGTAAACCTATTAAAACCTGTCCCTAGAGCATATTAACACTTTCCCTACACTGTTTTTACCTCCTAAATGCAGTAAATGACATTGCATAAAAACGTTTTATAAGTACCTGATTACTGATGATAATGAGTGACTATGCTATTCATAGTCACTCATCAAGACTGCCCCTCTGCTTCATAGCACGCCTGAATAGGCGTGATCTTCATAGCAGATTCAAATTGCCGCCTCCCTGCTGTGCCCTGTGTCGTCCGAGGCTGCTGTGTGGCTGGGTGACGCGATCCGCGTCATTCCCCGCGCCGGGTGACGTATTTACACCGGCGCCGCGCTGTCGGCTTCAAAATGCACACTGCGCATGCCCATGCGCATGCGCAGTGCGCATTTTGAAGTTTACAAATGGTCTCCGTTCCAGACGAGCCCGTAAGGTTCCTTTACTTTCAAAGCGTCATGTCAAGGCTCATCTACAGTTTGCTCATGATCACTTGGAGGACTCTGAGACAGACTGGTTCAAGGTTCTATGGTCTGATGAGACCAAGATCGAGATCTTTGGTGCCAACCACACACGTGACGTTTGGAGACTGGATGGCACTGCATACGACACCAAGAATACCATCCCTACAGTCAAGCATGGTGGTGGCAGCATCATGCTGTGGGGCTGTTTCTCAGCCAAGGGGCCTGGCCATCTGGTCCGCATCCATGGGAAGATGGATAACACGGCCTACCTGGAGATTTTGGCCAAGAACCTCCGCTCCTCCATCAAGGATCTTAAGATGGGTCGTAATTTCATCTTCCAACAAGACAACGACCCAAAGCACACAGCCAAGAAAACCAAGGCCTGGTTCAAGAGGGAAAAAATCAAGGTGTTGGAGTGGCCTAGTCAGTCTCCTGACCTTACCCCAATTGAAAACTTTTGGAAGGAGCTCAAGATTAAAGTCCACATGAGACACCCAAAGAACCTAGATAACTTGGAGAAGATCTGCATGGAGGAGTGGGCCAAGATAACTCCAGAGACCTGTGCCGGCCTGATCAGGTCTTATAAAAGACGATTAGTGATGGGCGAATCCTAAATTACTCGGAATCGCTTGACTCTAGCGAGTCCGAGCCCAGGACTCGCTACTCGTTGCGAGTCTAGCGAGTCCAATGTTAATGAATGGGGAAGCGAGTAATAGCGAGTAGTGTGAGATTTACAAATCACAGATGTGTCGGAAGCTTCAGCCTGAAGCAATCCTAGTTGTGTCATTTATTTGCATTGCTAGTTTACTTTGTAAGTAATCGCTGACTCGCACAGATAAGATCCTGTCTTCTCTGTACAGGCTGCCAGCTCCAGGGTCCTAGAGCCCGCCTGCTGCCTGATATAGCAGAGCTGAGATTGTTCTCAGTCTGCTCATTCCCTGTGTACAGACATGAATGTCTGTGCACAGAGATGATGTAGCAGAGCTGAGATTGTTCTCAGTCTGCTTATTCCCTGTGCATAGACATCTATATTTATGCACAAGGGATGTAGCAGAGAGGACATCGCGTTTTGGACTGCGTCGGACGGAAGAGGATTTTTTTAATTAAAGATGGAGTCCCTAATGGCTTTTTTTTTTATTTCTAATAAAAAATTTTCCTTGTGTTGTGTTTTTTTTAAAACAATTTAATAGAAATTCATGGCGGTCATGTCTAATATTGGCGTGACCGCCATAAATTTCGGGCTTAGGGCCAGCTGATAATACAAAGCTGGCCCTAACCTCTTTATTACCCAGCGTGCCACCGCCACCAGGGTCGCTGGAAGAGCGGGGTTCAGCGCCAGAGGATGGCGCTTCAATGAACGCGCCATCTTCTGGGGCGGCTGCGGGCTGCAATTTGCAGCGGGGGGTGCCCAGAAAGCTTGGGCATCCCTGCGCTGCGGATTCCAGCCCCCAGCTGCTTAGCTGTACCTGGCTAGACATAGAAATTGCGCGGAGCCCCACGCATTTTTTTTTAATTATTTCATGAAATTCTGAGATTCTGACTCTGAGACTCTGACTCTGAAATTCATGAAATAATTAAAAAAAAATGCGTGGGGCTCCGCGCAATTTCTATGTCTAGCCAGGTACAGCTAAGCAGCTGGGGGCTGGAATCCGCAGCGCAGGGATGCCCAAGCTTTCTGGGCACCCCCCGCTGCAAATTGCAGCCCGCAGCCGCCCCAGAAGATGGCGCGTTCATTGAAGCGCCATCCTCTGGCGCTGAACCCCGCTCTTCCAGCGGCCCTGGTAGCGGTGGCACGCTGGGTAATAAAGAGGTTAGGGCCAGCTTTGTATTATCAGCTGGCCCTAAGCCCGAAATTTATGGCGGTCACGCCAATATTAGACATGACCACCATGAATTTCTATTAAATTGTTTTAAAAAAAACACAACACAAGGAAAATTTTTTATTAGAAATAAAAAAAAAAAGCCATTAGGGACTCCATCTTTAATTAAAAAAATCCTCTTCCGTCCGACGCAGTCCAAAACGCGATGTCCTCTCTGCTACATCCCCTGTGCATAAATATAGATGTCTGTACACAGGGAATAAGCAGACTGAGAACAATCTCAGCTCTGCTACATCATCTCTGTGCACAGACATTCATGTCTGTACACAGGGAATGAGCAGACTGAGAACAATCTCAGCTCTGCTACATCATCTCTGTGCACAGACATTCATGTCTGTACACAGGGAATGAGCAGACTGAGAACAATCTCAGCTCTGCTACATCATCTCTGTGCACGGACATTCATGTCTGTACACAGGGAATGAGCAGACTGAGAACAATCTCAGCACTGCTACATCATCTCTGTGCACGGACATTCATGTCTGTACACAGGGAATGAGCAGACTGAGAACAATCTCAGCACTGCTACATCATGTCTGTGAGCAGGTGGGCTCTAGGACCCTGGAGCTACACAGAGAAGACAGCTGGACTGGCTCGCAAAGAAACAGCAGTTATCTGCGAGTTTCCCTGCTATCACTGGCACAGTAGCCAGTGATTACTCGCGAGTCTAATGCAAACAATGGCAATCCTAGTTTTGTCAGCGTTTCTGACAAAACTAGGATTGATATTGATTTGCATTAGACTCGCGAGTAATCACTGGGAAACTCGCAGAGTACCGAGTCCTGCGAGTCCCTTACTACTCGCCGAGTAACGAGTCCTAGCGAGTAGATTCGCCCATCCCTAAAGACGATTATTAGCTGTAATTGCAAACAAGGGTTATTCCACAAAATATTAAACCTAGGGGTTGAATAATAATTGACCCACACTTTTATGTTTAAAATTTATTAAAATTCAACTGAGCAACATAACTTTTTGGTTTGTAAGATTTATGCTTCTGTTAATAAATCCTACTCTCGTTTGCAGTTTGAAGGCTCTAACTTATGGGCATCTTATCAAAACCAGCTAAATCTGCAGGGGGTTGAAGACTACTTGTAGGCACTGTACATCTGTGTCAACTACAGTATTTATAATCTCTCCTGTTTTTCCATAATTTAGTGTACACACTTATATGGTATATAGAAGGTTTCTCCCCTCTGAAAAACATTTATTTATTTTTCCCCATCACACATAGTTTGCTTGTTTTTAGATATTTACCTCATCATGATTTAACACATTAATCATACCTTATACACTTTGAATTTGGCTTGAATACGGTATTTTTTCAGCAGATGTTTCTGTTGCTTTAGCAGCTACCCCACAGACACAATTTCTACCCTTTCCACCACGCCTATTCCCCTTTCCACTATCAGCAGACATTTTACCACTCATATTTGAGGGTAAATAATTGGCAACTCTGTAGTTGTTGGCACAAAAAAACTATGGATGTAAACTAGTGGAGCTGAGTGGCCAAACAGTGGTACTACCCTAAATAGGTTTTAGTAAGTAGGTTAGGGCAGATGCAATACAAAAGTGTTTTCTGCGCTGTGTGGCAGTAGATTTCAACAGAACACTGGACCACAGCTACCTAGTCAAACTGTGGTACTACCCTAAATAGGTTTTAGTAAGTCGGTTTGGGCAGATGCAATGCAAAAGTGTTTTGTGCGTTGTGTGGCGGTAGATTTCATAAGAACACTGGACCACAGCTACCTAGTCAATCAGTGGTACTACCCTAATGTTAGGGTCAGATTACCGTCTTTAGACGTGCCCGTGGGGTCGCGCTAAAAACTTAGAATTTGTCAGCAATAACGCGATGCTGATGCAATGTTAGCACCGCATTACCGCTGCCAATACTTACCTATGGAGATCCCGCCATTAATGCGGCTCGCACGACAACATCTTAGTGAAATCTCGCGTTATTTGCTAATACGATCAAAGACGCGCTCTTCAGCGCCTTTGATCGAATTTGGAAATAACGTGAGATTTCATTCAGATGCCGGCGTTGGAGCCGCGGTAAGGCCCACCTCCCCATAGGTTAACATTAGCAGCATTATCGCTGTGCTAACATGGCGTTAGCATTGCATAATTGGTGCCAAAGCCTATGTTTTTAGTGTCACCCCTGGGGCACGGCTAAAAACGTTAATCTGACCCTCGCCTAAATAGGTTTTGGTAGGTGGGTTTGGGCAGATTTCTGTGAAATACTTGTTTGTTTTTAATTAATGTTTTTAACAAACAGGCCCAGCTGTGACGTCAGTACGGAGCCTGTGCTCCACCTTCAAAGGAAGTGAACTGACATCACTCCTGGCCTTTGACCCGTTGATGCACAACAAGTGCGCGAAACGGTGCCGTCGTCTGCTGAGGCACCCCCTCCCTGCACGATGTTCCTTTGAACCTGTAAATAAAGCACCGCAGCAACCAAATCCGGTGAGTGCTATCTCTTTATTCTTAGTTACTAGTCAAAAAGGATTTTCATGGCTAGATGCAGTAAAAAAAGGCTAGTAAACATCGGAGGTGTAGCTTTCTTCACAACAGTGCTACACCAGTGCCTGGCACACACTGCTACTAGCCAAAAAGGATTTGCTTGGTTAGATGCAGCAAAAAATGACTAGTAAACACAGGAGGTGTAGCTTTCTTCACAACAGTGCTACACCAGTGCCTGGCACACACTGCTACTAGCCAAAAAGGATTTGCTTGGCTGGATGCAGTAAAAAATGGTTTGTAAATATAGGTGTTGTAGCTTTCTTCACAACAGTGCTACACCAGTTAAATATGAGCTGTGCACACGGTGAACGCGTCTGCATAACCGCGTCCATTCACCACCAAAACCGAGCTATAAAAAACTGAGCGCAAAAATCCGCACAGAAAAATCACACAAAAACTCTGTTGTAATATAAAAAAAAAGCTTACTGTACCTTCTCTGCAGAGAACGTAGAAACCAAAAACCCTGTTTATGATACTTTTTTGGACAGCACTTGCTGCTAACTTGGATTTTTTATTACAATAGAGTTTTTGTGTGATTTGCTGTGGGGATTTTTGCTCTCAGTTTTTTATAGTGCTACACCAGTGCCTGGCACACACTGCTACTAGCCAAAAAGGATTTACTTGGCTAGATTTGGCCAGATGCTGGAAAAAAACACTTGCACAGCACTGGGACAGAACTGCCTGGCACACAGTGCTTTTAAGCCCTAAAAAGGGTTGTTCTTGGAAGTAGTCCCTAAACCTACTATCTCTCTATCTAACTTGGAATGAAATCGCTATCTAACAAGCTCTTACTGTAGCGCACACAACTGCAGCGGCAGCGGCTGACACTAAGCTCCAACACTGAGAAAATGGTGAGGAAGGAAAATGTCTGGTTTTCATATGGCAAGGACATGTGGAATACCAAGCCAATGACACAAGCCCTTGTGTGCAAAAAGTGCATTTTGCTCTGTGCGTTCTGATAGGCTGACAGACCGGACCACCCACCGTAAATGCGGGAAGGATAAAAAATATGGAGATCAGTATTATTTGACCCGCTCCCCAGGTCACCTCTCATGGGTCTGCATCCTCTGCTCCTCTACCGATTGGGCATCCGGCGTCCAGGCATGCTGTGTCTCGGAGCCATCACCGGGTCCTTTTCCTGTCTGCTGACCACCGGGCTCACACATCAGCACGCTACAATGGTCGGAGTCATGAACCTAATCAGCAGTGCACTAGGCACGGTCGTGCTCCTCCTCTGTGAATGTAGGGGCCGGCATGGCTTAACCTGACACTCCCTTGACCAATAGCTGTCCATCCTCCGGTATATCAGACCACCTCCACTGATGGGAGGTGCCTGATTATTGAGTTAGTAAGCTTCTGCTTCTCTGGCTGTTTGTCAGGCCCACCTTGTGCTTTCCTCCGGTAGACCCATTCCTGCTCTTCTAGCCTTAGGCTCTGATCCCACGAACCCTCCTTAGCTATACTGTAGTATAGGCTAACCCTATGAGCCGCCCCCTTGGTACCAGCATCTGTGGTGATTAAACCCCCCTGGGCTTGCCCCTGACAATCCCTGTATAGGGGTTGGTTAAATTAGGACCAGCTCACCCAGGGGAGTCCGGTACCACAGCCCCGTGGGTCCACTCTAGGGCGCCTTCCCCCGGAAGCGTGACAGAATAATCAGACCATGGACCCCGCTGGAGCATGTTCTCAGCGCAAAAGGATCTGGCTTATCTTCAGGAGAATCAGAACCATATTATGGCTTTCCTTCAGTCCATGGATACCCGGTTAGCCTCCCTTCAGACTTCCGACCCAGCGTCCACCACTCAGCTGGTGAGAATACAAGACAGATGTCCACTGAAGACACTTTAGCCCCTCTTGACCTTCTTACTTTTAAGACATCTGTCACCCTATTTAAATGCAAAAAAAGTTTTTAAGAGGAATGAATGTATAAATCAGTCATGTCCATTCTTCCTGGAGAGCGTGCTTTCACTTGGGTTACCTAGAACATAATCCTGCCCTGTAAGCATCTCGGATGAAAGCCCAGCAGGGGAAACATATCAGACATGCTGTATATAGAGTATTGTAATCCAATATCTAATCCCTGAATGTAAACATGAGATAAAAAGGACTTAAACCTCACAGTATATGTCTATGTATATATATAAATCAGTCACCATAAAACATCTGCTCTTATCTGGTAAGCGCGCCGTTAATAGGATTAGTGCACATAATCTATATGAATTGATCCTGGGTTTTGAGGATCATTTTAACTAAGTTGTCTGGAGTCAACCACTCAGATTTTCTTCACCTGGGCAAATGTTTTCTTTTCTTCCCTAACTCTTTATTTAGTTATCATTTTTTAAGGCTAAGTGCACTTATTTACACCCAATACCTAAGCTAAGACATTTGCCCTGGTCGCTGATCCCTACCTATGCACTCGATGACAAAAAATTCACTGCAACTAAAGAGCTCTTTACTTTTCAATTGGCTGCCTTTAGTGCTCCAGAGCTGAAATCCCTGAGTTTCCTCATTAACTAACTTAAAAGGGTGGTCTGGTCCAGAGAGCCTTCTTTTAAATGCTCTTACACTCTTTCAGAGCACCCTTTTACTACTCTATTAATTACACCCTGAAGATGCCATTATGCATGGTTCTGGGTTTGATATGTATGCTGATGGAAACCAGTTGGTATTGAAACGCGTTGATTTCAATAAACTGCATTTTATTCATTTCTCATCCTCTGTGCCTCAGTGTATATTGTAGCATGGACTACATCAATAATTATCCCTTCTATGAATTCTATTAAACAGGGCAGAGAGCAACTTCAAAGTGTCGATCTCCCTACCCAGGTCAATCATTTAGTACACAGATCATCCATTGATGTCAGTGGTGGCCATGTAGTGTTTTATTTCTCCTATTGTGGCACCCCAGGGGTTAATGTGCCACAGTAACATCACACGGGTTCCCTCCCCACAACACACTGACTTACACTAGCACCTCTGGGCCAGGAGGGGGAGCTAAACCAGCTCCCTTATATACTCCAGGTCAAGAGGAAGTAGTTAGTTAAGTCTAGAGGAGAGCTCTAGAGAGGTTCCAGTTCCTGGGGGAACTGAGGGAGGCTGTAGTGTAAAGGGAGTTGCAACAGCCTTCCCTACAGTCTGCTCACTGATTCCAGGCCTAGCCAGGGTCTGAGGAGAGGAGAACTACAGACAGAGAACCACATCTGGGAGCTTGAGTGCCATCATCACTCACCCCAGAGGAGCGCACAGCACGGACACCGGATCCGACACTGTGACTGACACACACAGCACAGTAAATCCAGGAATAGTGGAGTTTCTAAATCAACACTTTAGCAGAGCAAAGCAACACGGTGGGGTCAGTTACACACAGAAGACTCAAGTTGCCTAGCCAAGGGGTACCAGAAAGGAGAGAGAGAGTGAGACAGTGCCAGCAGCTCAGCTAGAAGCAGCAGCAGGGACACACACACAGCGCAACACGAGGAAGCTGAGGACCCGGACAGGGTGGGAGCAACCCGGCCCCAGTACAGACTCCGTGGACAATCTGCTACAACATCTGCAGTAAAGCTTTGGAAACTACAGAAACGTGAGTGTGTGTTCCTTCAACTCTTCTCCACTATTTTCCCTTATTACCACATCCACCATAGACTATAACAACCACTGCCCCGGGGACCTTGCCTCTACCTACGGAGAACAGTACCATCTAAGCTGCCTAACATCACCCCGGAGGTTCTGCAGCAGTGGTGGTCCCATTACTGACCACACACCGTGGGTGGCGTCACGACAAACTCTAATCCCCTGTAAATATCACCCTTTTACTTGCCAGGCCCCGGGACACGGTCCGGACCAGGCCCTCTGTGACATCCCCAGCAGCAAATCCGGTCCGGTACCGGGTCCCAGTGGGCTCGACACTATCGTATCTGCATAGTAAGTAATATATTGGTGTTCTGCTCCTAGCATATAATCTGTTATTTCTGCATATTTTCTTCACTAGAATGTTTATAGAGGGTTCTGCACTCTAAGCAAGCTAATAACGCTTATCTAGTGATTTATAGTGCTTTGGCTCCCTCAAGTGGCTGAAGTTTTATTCACAGTTTCTATTTTTTTATATGTCTGATTCGCTTACCCCTTTGCAATCATTATGGTAGTAAAGTCTCCATTTTCCCTTCATGCTTCATTCAAGAGATCCTCCATTTCATCCCTCTTGTGATTGCATTGCTGGTGAGAGTTTATGCTTTCTGCAGCTATTTTCTGCTTTAAATGTTACCCCAGCTTAATCAGTTGTACCTTAGGTTAGACTCTATGTTATTAGATGTTCCATGAATATTGTATAGCTCATCAGTGATATGTATTTTCTGCTGCATCATTAATGCACTGAGTGAATGTATCCCTATTGTCCCCAGTTTCACTGAATTATACTACAACGTTCAATAAAAGCACAGACTTCATCAACGGTCTCCTTATTGGGACTCAGTCAGGGGCTGGCTGGAGCCTCCATCCTGGGTGGCAGATTTGCCCTGCCGGCCCTGACTTGAGAAGCGGGGGGGGAGGGGGGGGGGATTTTGGGGGGGTGCTGTCAGGTCTGACTTGAGAAGCGGGGGGGGTTGCTGTCAGGTCTGACTTGAGAAGCGGGGTGGGGGGGGTGGGGGGGGGGCGTTGCTGTCAGGTCCGACTTGAGAAGCGGGGGTGGGGGGGTGGGGGGGGGTTGCTGTCAGGTCTGACTTGAGAAGCGGGGGGGGGGGGGGTGCTGTCAGGTCTGACTTGAGAAGCGAGGGGGGGGTGCTGTCAGCCCTTACCTGACTTCCAGCGTCACAGAGTAACTCCCGCGGCCGGGCCGTCTCGCGTCATGTGCCGGCCGCAAAGCGACGCCCGCGGCCGGCCCGTTTCTGTAGGGGGCGGCCCTAGATGTGGACTATACCACCAGCCCCTGCCACCTGGGCCAGCCCGCCCCTGGACTCAGTATAAAGGTGTAGCTGCCTGTTTAGCTTCATGAGCCCTTCGCCTGTTTTAGTTAGAACAGAACAATTGCAGACAGAAGACAATCATAGTAGAGTGAACCCAAGAACCAGTTTAGTGTCGGGGGACCTTTTCAGTGTGTTTACAAAAAAAGAAAGAGGAAATAAAAAGAAGGGTCCTGATCCCAACACATATTCTGTCCCATTTTCCCATTCCCCTTACTATCTATGGCCTGAGGCTTTCTCAAAGTTATGATGCTGAAAATCTCAGCAGGCCCTAAGTGTGTTGGATTGGGCACTTTCTCAATGTTGCTGTGAATTGCCAATGGTTTTATATGGGAAATGCTGAACAAAGGGTCAAATTTAGGGTAGTGTGGCACCCCTGGGTCAAAGTGCCAGTGTCATCACTGCCCCCGGGTGGTGGAGTCACCAGAGAGCAACAAAGGGTATTCTCATCAGACAACACACACACAACACCTTCTGGCCAGAAGGGGGAGAGACCAAGCCCGGGTTCAGGGTGAGCTCCCCTATATATATTCTGTTCTGAGAGGAGCCAGTGAGTTCAGTTCCTGGGAGGACTATGAAGAGGACCTGGGTGTAAAGGAGCTGTGCTAAGCTCGTCCCATGGTCCACTGACTAACACCAGGCCTAAGGCTAGGGTCTTAGGAAAGGAGGAGGAGCACACCTGGGAGGCTGAGCAACTCCGTGCTCACCCCAGAGGAAAAGCGCATAGAACAGACACCGGAGTCCAAGACTGTGCAGGGTCACACATCCCGGCAGTCCATAACGGATGGTGGGGGTTCCAGATTCCCAGCCACACTACCCCTAGACACAGCAACGTATGGACTCCAGCAACACTGACACCTGGGAACAGGGTATAAGTAAGGGACTCGAGTTACCTGTCATACCGGTACCTCACAAGACGAAACAGGGCCGGCAGCCAAGCTTAAGCAGCAGCAGGAGCCAAATTGCAAGCGCACTAAGGCAGCCAAAGAGAATAACCCCAAGTTGCTCTCAAGACTCCGTGGACAGCTTTTACCATCTGCTCCAGTAAAGGATTGAGAAAACTAAAAACAATGAGTCTGCCTATTCCTCGTGCCCGTCACCCTGCATCTCACACATAGACTGTCTTGGGGACACTCAGTCCCACCCGAGGAAGGCTTACCATCCACGCTGCCCTAAGTCACCGTCCCCAGCAGGAATACGGCAGCAGTGGTCCCCACTGACCACATACCCCGGGTGGCGTCACGACAAAATCCCCTGTAAATAACCCCTTCCTTTTTGGACTGAGCCCAGGCCACAGGACCGGGTCACAACTACACGACTACCGTGATCCCAGAGAGACAGCACCAGCCGGCCCCGAGTACCCCGCGGCCTGGGGGCGCCTCAGTTTCAAATTTTGAGATCCTACTTAATTGCCATTTATTTCCACTATTTTAAGACCACCATTGCAGGTGACAAAAAAGTGTAGTTGTTGGTGGGTTTGATGTGTAATGTTCTGATCCAGTCCCTGCGACCTGTACTCCTAGAGACCGATGCCAAAAAAAGACCTTACATTTGCAGGAGGTAAGAAGATTAGAACGATTTAGCAGTTTTCAGGCAGATTACATTACCCGGAGAACATGTCTGTGGCTGTTTCATAAGTCACATTAAGTAACCAGAGCTGTAAATATGCACAATATTCTGAAGACTGGCTTCTAAATTAAAATAAAAGCAAAATAAATGAATATCGTAAAAAACAAAACATGATTACGTTCAAAAAGTAAGCATGGGAAGGAACACAATTCACAGCAGTGCTACTTGGGATCTGCATATAATGAGCTTGTAAAGTGGTGAAAACTGTGATAAAACACAGGACTCTCCTTGTAGTAAAACTGTCTTGTGAAGAATGTTCACACTTTGCGTGTTTGTTGTGGATACAGTCACAGAGACAGCCGGGAGATCACACAGATATCCCACCACTGCCACCAAGATGTCACAAACAGCACTCCGCTGCCTCCAATAGTCAGGACAGTACACAATGGACTGATGATAGATGGACGAGGCGAGGGCTACTATGCCAATTATTGAACGCTTTTACGGTGAATGAATAGCATATACACATCCGGTTTAAATGCATGGAATATATATATATATGTCTGGGTAGGCTTCCACTGAACCAAGCTGTAATGGAAGCCAACTGTCACCGTGGTCTCTCCGGCTGGCAAGCCGTCCTCAGCAGAATAAGAAGGGGTTAAAGTTGTGGATGGGGATGCAGGATAAGTAATGTCAAGACCTCAGGTGCAACAGATAAACTCACTTTTTACTGGAGAAATCTGTGATGGTGACTATTACAGTTCTCCACAGCCTCTGACGGTGTGATGAGCACAGCTCTCCCAGCGGCAATGTGTGACAGCTCTTCTCACTCCCGCTGGTTATGGCACTATACTACGCCCTCAGGGTGCGTGCACACGTTCAGTGTACGCAGCGTTTTGGACGCAGCGTCTTGCCGTCCAAAACGCTGCGTAATACAGTACTAGCATAGTGGATGGGATTTCACTATGCGTAACCCGCCCCCAGTGTGTTTGGAGCTGTGGTGCGGGTTGCCGGGAGTCCGCTCCTCCTCCGCATGTTCATTTCATACTGCGGAGTCGGAAGCGGCACCCGTCGGGTGACTGCAGGGAGAAGCCGCCCTGCATCCGCCGCACATGGTGAGTACAGGGTGGCTGCAGACTCCCTGCGGCCACCCGCGGCTTCCCTCAGGTCACGCACCCTTAAACTTCTCCTCTCAGCCTGGACCTTGGCATCCACTGTACCTCAGGCTCACAGGACAGTAATTCAGCTTTCTTCCCACTGCTGATAATTCAGGCAGCTCACTACACACACTCTCTCTCTTCCCTAATTGTCATTGGCAGTTGGGCAGTACTTGGACCGTGCAGGACACTATGTCCTATGCGACTGCACAGATTTTGTTATGTCCCAACAACAACCACAGCAAAGGCTCTGGATGGCCTCCTTCCTCTCCAGCACCACTGAATCCACGGAGAGCACTGTTGCTCCTCTTGGGCTCATTGGTTCTGCTATAGGGGCTGCTAACCTCCAGACTTCACAATTGCCCTTGCACTAATCACATCTGCCTGTATAAAAATGGCTAAAGAGCTGATTTCCACACCACCAGAGTTTACAGTGATGCCAAATTCTGCAGAGCGCCACATATATACTTCAGTGCGGTCATTGCCAAGCCGCACAATAACCCCAAGAAAACTAGCTGCCTCCACCAATCATTTCTACAGGCCGATTGGACAGGCATTACTAGTAACGTATGGCCTCACGAGGCTTCAGGGATGCGATTTATACAGCAAGAGGAACAAAGGTATTCAATTTTATATATTGAATCCGAAAAGTAGGCAGTATTTTGAAAAATACACAAAAGATATTACAAAGCGGACAAGACAATACAGTATATACAGTCACATAAAATAAAAGGTGACCTCAGATGAGGGCTGGTCAATGGGATGCAGCTTGGGTCTGAAAAATTATGGCATTCTCGATTCTTCTCAGCTGGAAGATATTAATGCCATATTTCCTATCTTGATTTTAGTTTTCCTTAAATAGGAAATATGACATACGCATCCTCAGTCATTAAGCCGATATTAATTTGGGATTGATTAATGCGCAGATTGCAGTTATGTAAGAACATGCATGACAGTAATTCGCCTTTGGATCATGATGCCGAAAATATGTCTCCCATAACTGTAGGACCTACGCCTGTTACAAACAGCAAATATTAATTACTTGAAAACTGAAGACATTCTGTCTGCAGCCTTTCCTTTGAAGACAGAAAGTTTTAATACCCCAGGTACTAAATATGGCACTTCTCAGCCTCTTGTATACATTGACTTGACTTTGTATTCTTTCCAGCAGATGTATCAGTTCAATTACCTGTTCACACCAGGGGTTCATAGCTGAACTGAGGTCATATGTACAGTGCTTGCTCTTGTTTAATTTCTAAATTACATCACTAATAGATTGGTCTTGCATTACTATTAACATTATGACACTGTTCTATTAAATGTAATTTATCTCATTATTATAGATGGAACTGATTTTCTGGAACAAAAATTTCTACATCGTGGGAATTCAACCTTGCAGCTCAGTCGGTCTGAGACCTCTTCCCCGTTCAGTGCCCTCCTATACAGCCTACAAGCTACTATAATCACAGATCTCACGGTTCCCCCACTACGGAGAAGGTTTCCAAGGATTGCAAGGTTGCCCCCGCTTTTCAAACGTTTTTTGTTTCTTGCTACCGCCTTTGCGCACTTCCCTATCTCTTTTCGAGGCTTCACACACTGCTTTTTTAGATCTATTCTTGCTTCTCCCAAGCGCTCTACACACTGCAAGCTCTGTGTTTTACAATTCTGTTACTCTCAATGGCAGAGTCTCTCCTAGTTCTGTTTCTTGTAAATCAATAATCTTCCTTTTTTTGTGTCCTCCTGTACAGGCTTACAAGGGAATCACAGATTTTTCCAGCTACCAGAAGCAAGCATAGTCTCTGGTTAAAAAGTGTCTTCAAGTGTTCAGTTCCCCTGTAGCGCCCCTGAAGGAGAAACTGTATTACATCATAATTGTTAGACTGGTACCAGCAGTGCAGACACAATTACCCACAGAGAAGCAGCGACATTGTTGCCAGTCTCGTTGGCATGAACAAGCACAACACTGGAGTCCAGTGCAAAATTGAGCATACCAGCAAATTGTCATGAGTGTTCCATATCCTGATGTTACTTCTGGGGGACCTGGGGTCAGGAGGTATCAATGTTTAATCAATCACAGGCCCTCTGTGGAACTCACTTGATTATCTAGCAGATATACTTCCCTTTCTATGCTGAAGGGGTTAAAGATCTTTTCCCTGCTAAGAGTATTCTTAGCCTTTATCCTAGCTGCAGTTTGTGATTATCTCTCCCTTTTGCTATATTAACCCGCCCTGGCCCCACTTCTTGTCAGATATAGAATGTTTATTCTGACCACAGTGAAGGAGCCTGTTTATATATAGCTGAGGTGTTTGTTCCTCTATCAGCAGGGAAGCTATCAACTGAAACGGATTTTGGAGTATTTTTCTATTTGTTTCCTTGTCTGTGTTGCCTGTGTGTTCCCTTTCTTTCCTTGGAGGGGGGACATCTAACTGAGGCGGCCGTCACACGCACAGATATCGCGCAAGATATCGCTTGAACGCGGCAGATTAAACATCGCGTGAGCGATGTCTGTGCGTGTGACGGCAAGATACGACGAGCGAGATCTGGTCAAATCGCAAAATCGAGATCTGAGCTCCGGACCTCACATCTTGCGATTTACGATTTAGCGATCTGCTTCATCGTGGTGTATGACACCACGATGAACGATCTCCCAGCGGCAGAGCCTATGCTGGGAGATGGTAACTATGGTACACGTCGGGTAACTAAGCGACGCGCGGCGCCTAGTTACCCGATGTGTACCATAGTTACCAGCGAGATCGCGGATCCACA
>JARQOC010000006.1:446146878-446160076 GCA_033576535.1 Allobates femoralis | reverse complement strand
CTCAGCTAGCAAAACCGGGGACCCAGATGTCTTCATGAACCACTGTCCAACTCTACACTTATTTGTCGAAAGGGCGGCCACATAGGGTCAAGGGGACCAGGAAGGTGTCGCCCGCCAGGATCCACGGCTGCCGGCTCCAGACACTAAAAGTGAGGCTCGGGGCAGCAGGGAGAGAGCCAGCACAGGAAGTCGACCTGGAAAGAAGTCTGAGTAAGGGGTCCAGGTAAAGTGTCACCAAGTTATCCAAGAGTTGGCTGGAGCCCTGACCCAGAAAACACAGCACCCCGCTAGAAGCTGGAAATGCCTGGAGGTGTACGTGAACTGTGAGTAAAAGCTAAAGACTGCACCCTGCTGTGTCCTCCATTTCTGTCCCACGCCCTCAGTCCTGCACCCTCCTGTTCCCTATTCCCTGCATTATCTATGTAAACTGCTCTGGGGTCCTCCACTCTACCTGTGGAGAGCAGAACCATCCCAGCTGCGTTACCAACGGCCCAAGAGGATCTGACTGCAGTGTCGGCCATCCATCCCAACTGCCAAAACCCTCAAGTGGCGTCACAAATTAATTTCCCATAAAATATTCCCCTTTTTATTGACACAACCAGGGCCACGGAACCAGGTCACAACCTTGTGACCTCCCAAAAAGCACTCCTGACTCAGTTCCGAGTACCCCACAATCCTGGTGGGAGACATTGAGACTGTTGTATATACACTACCGTTCAAAAGTTTGGCGTCATTTAGAAATTTCCTTATTTTTAAAAGAAAAGCGCAATATTTTTTTCAATGAAGCTAACATTAAATGAATCAGAAATCCACTCTATACATTATTAATGTGGTAAATGACTTTTCTAGCTGCAAACGTCTGGTTTTTAAGGCAATATCTACATAGGTGTATAGAGGCCCATTTCCAACAACCACCACTCTAGTGTTTTATTATTATTAATATTAATAATAATAATAATAATAATAATAATCTTTATCTATATAGCGCCAACATATTCCGCAGCGCTTCACAATTCAGAGATTCATATTTAAACAATCATGAGAAATAGTTATCAGAGAATACAATACAATGCAGCCAACACTAGAATACAATGCAAGGCATAATACAATAATTAGAGCAAAATAATGACAGCCCTGCACATAAAAGCTTACACTCTAACAATGAGGTTAGAGTGAGACAAAGTACATGGGGTTATTTACAATGATGGTATAGTCAACTTGAGGAAATGGGGAACAGATAGGAGCAGTATAAGTGACCACCAATCATTATTTGTGATCCACTTGAGGCTGATGGAGCCGATATGGAGGCTATTTCAAAATGACTTTGACTAGGGATCATGATAGGCCACCCTAAAAAGATGTGTTTTTAGGGATCGCCTGAAACAATAGTAAATTGGTAAAATGGTAAAGTTTTATGGTAAATTGTGTTTGCAAACTGTGTAAGGCTGCTTTCACATCAGCGGTTTACGCTGATTGCGGCAGATGCGGTGAAAAAAACCGCAACTGTCGCGATTACCGCATAATGGCCGCACTTACGGTTCACCTGCGGCAAGCCCCATGCAATGTCTATGGGGCTTGCGGCAGGTGCGGTGTAGTTGTGGTTTCGGCACTTGCCGCAGGTGCGGTCGCGGAAAAAAACTCGGTATGCCGCGTTTTTTTCACGGCCACACCTGCCGCAAGTGCCGAAACCGCACTTGCCGCACCTGCCGCACACTTACCGCAAGCCCCATAGACATTGTATGGGGCTTGTCGCAAGTGTGCCGCGATCGCGGACGTTATGCAGTAATCGCGACAGTTGCGGTTTTTTCACTAGGCAGCCTTGTCTGTGAACTGGTTACCACGATACACATCGAGTAATCAGGGGCGGCGTTTCCAGGAAGCACCGGCACACACGCACCTGCGCTTCTCTGTCAAAACCTAAGTATTTAACGGAGAACCGCTAAATACTTAGAGCGCAGGTGTGTGGACATGGCAATACTCCCAGAGAATAGGTGTTGGGGGCAGCAAGGTGTTTTATTCTCCCTAGCCAGAGAAAGTCCCTGGGGTAGTAAGCATGTAGGGGTGATGATGGAGTTGTAGTGAGAAATGTAGACGTGCAGCAGACAGAGACAAGAAGGCAGGTGAATGCAGTCTTTTTACCTTTACTGGTACTTGGTAACAAGTTGTATCCAGGGGTACTGCTCACCAGGTCCAAGGTCCGGTCAGTCTGGAAGCAGCTGGAGTCCACTCCGCCAAGTGGGAGAATATGCCTTCCTTCTGTGCTTTATCTGCTTGGAGTTTCAGATGCCTGTGAGCTTTTCTGTGCTCCCTGATTTCTCTTGTTTTCTACAGTTTCTCCAGCCAGCAGGCAATGCAAACACTTACAAGCTGCTCTAATCATCACAGCTCTGGACTTTCTATAATGCTTTGCTCCTAGATCTAGTTTCTGGCTTCAGGATCTATCTATAATCCCTGGACAGCTTACGACTCTGGTGTCCTACTCTCAGCATGAACCTGGAGTGAGCTCTCCGGCAGCTCTAACCCCAGGAGCTGTTTTCTCCTTGTGCTTCTTCTTCCCTTCCCTTCCTCACACTCCCTACGTCTCACTCTAACCCCTCCACCCAGCCAGAAGGATGAAGTGTAGCATGTAGGTTATATCATTTGTAAAAGAGAGATCTGTCATGCGCTTACATGGTGCTGACATTGCTGGATGCTGCTGTGTAAGTTTGCCTTTAAGAGCTGCATGGTGTTGTGCTCCAGAACTGCATGCACTATTAGGAACAACTGCCCTCTCCTTCCAGCAGGTGGTGCTGCTGATAGAGTCTCACTCTATGCCTGGAAGTCGTGCTGTGCTGACCTGTGTGTTTGTGTTGCTGAAGTCCTTTCCTTTGGAGTTGCTGTATCCCCAGTTCTGTGGAGGGAGGAGAGTGGGGAATAGCACAGGGCTGGTGGAGAAGTTTTAGGGAGAGGCTGGAGGCCCAAACCTTCTCATCTTTAGAGATACCTTCGGGATCAGGGCCATTCAGGGTTCTTATACTAGGGTCAGACTAGGCTTCCCTCGTCACCCTGCCCATACCTGCCATTCCCTCATCAGCATTCTCACTACACCATGACAAGATCACAGATGTTCATGCAAGTATCATATAACGCATGCTACAGAAGTCTGGAATGTTAACCCCAAAAAAAAGGTAAAGAAGCATTGACCTCAATATCATCATGAAAATTGCTGGCTCGAGTATGCAAAGAATTGCTAAAAGTGGTCAGTGGAAGTTTGGAAACAGGTGATTTGGAGCGATTAGATGAAAGTCAGTAGACTAGACTCTGATGGGTGCAAATGGGTTTAGAAGAAACAAAGGAAAAAGGGGCTAACAGATCAAGAAACTGAAGGAACAGTCAAGTTTGGTAGAGAGCCTGGCGATATGGGGTTCTTCCACAGCCATAGGCTTTCTATAGTTGACTAAGATTACTGTGGTCTCAATGCTGAGCTATGAGAATCCTACAAGATGAGTTACTTCATAATCTCCACTATGGGTGTGAAACAACAACATAGTGTTCCAGCAGGACAACAACCCAAAGCATTTGTTGAGATTGGCAAAGAAATAGTTCAATGACAATGAAGTAGAGGTGCTGCATTGGTCCACACTGTCCACAGACCTTTATCCAATTGGACACATGTGAGTAGAGTAGAAGAAAAAGCTGTATATAGACCCCAGTGAGTCAACCTGTATGCACCAACATTGGGACTGTGTAGAGAGACCTGGAACCAGATTTCAGTCGAGACATGCTTGAATCTGATTGAGAGCATGCTCAGAAGGATTCAGGCAGTGTTGAAAGCCAAATCTGGATTTACAAAATACTAAAAATTAAAATGTAGATTTATAGGAGTAAAACAGTAACAATAAAGTGATATGACAAGAATCTGCATAACTAATTATATGCTAAATAGTTGCAAGTCAAATCTATGTATGAAAAATCTATAAAATGTAAGTAGTCTCATACTCACAACTGTAGTGGATGGTGAGATATGGAGCCTGAAAGTCAAACGGTCAAAAAATTGTTACCCTTTTGCTTGTCACTCTATATAGATCACAAAGAAGAAACATAGACTTTTCTGTATATACATCACATAGTATACACTTAGTCTGCTGTATACACATCACAAAGGTGACAATCAAACTGCTGTATATATCACATAGGAGACACTGTAAGACTTGTGTACATAAATCACATAGGAGACACTAAGGCTACTGTATATTCATCATATAGGAAACACTGCGGTTGGTGTACACAAATCACATATGAGCTACTGAGGCTAGTGTATACATCACAGGAGACACTGAGGCTGGTGTATACATCACATAGGAGACACTGATGCTGTACATACATCACATAGGAAACTGTGACTTCTTCACAAAGGGCAGGACTAGTGATGAGCGAGTACTAAAATGCTCGGGTGCTCGAAGCTCGGGCCGAGCATCCTGAGATGCTCGTGTACTCGGCCCGAGTAACGAGCCCAATGTTATCCTATGGGGGACACGAGTATTTTTATGAAATGACTGCCGGCAGCATGTAGAAACCCTAAAAATGTCACAAAAGTCTCAGAAGAGTGCTGAAATGACATGGCAACACCATGGGGAAGACCCCTGGAAGCATTTCTCACTCAAAAGTCACAGCTGTGAACAATCTTGTCCGAGTTTCACGCCAATTTTACGGAGTCTCCAGAAAACCTTCCAAAATGACACCAAAATGAATATTTAGGGTGGAAATGTTAAGGGCACATACCCAATAGTGAGATACAGCTGGTGTATGTTACTTTTTGTGATTACATGAAAGATTTTACGTGAAAACATTGTGCGGCACTACGATGACCCTGAGAAGAGACGAACATGAAGCCCTGTCTTGAAATAATGTGCCCATTTTGAGGAACTGGGTGTAGTGTAGTATCTTCCTTTGCCAGGGCAGTCCAAAATTGGGAGGTTCACCAATGCCCCTGGATACAGACATGCAGGAGGGCCTGTAACCCTCAAGTGGGTGTATTGTAGTATAGCCCTTTGGTCAGGTCAGCCAAAAATTGGGAGGCTCCTCTTTGTCCATGGATAGAGACGTGCAGGAGGGCCTGTAACCCTCAAGTGGGTGTATTGTAGTATAGCCCTTTGGTCAGGGCAGCCAAAAATTGGGAGGTTCACCAATGCCCCTGGATACAGACATGCAGGAGGGCCTGTAACCCTCAAGTGGGTGTATTTTAGCCTAGGCCTTTGGCCAGGGCAGCCAAAAATTGGGAGGTTCAACAATCACCCATGCATACAGACATGTAGTAGGGCCTGTAACCCTCAAGTGGGTGTATTGTAGTATAGCCCTTTGGTCAGGGCAGCCAAAAATTGGGAGGTTCAACAATGACCCATGCATACAGACATGTAGTAGGGCCTGTAACCCTCAAGTGGGTGTATTGTAGTATAGCCCTTTGGTCAGGGCAGCCAAAAATTGGGAGGCTCCTCTTTGTCCCTGGATAGAGACGTGCAGGAGGGCCTGTAACCCTCAAGTGGGTGTATTTTAGCCTAGGCCTTTGGCCAGGGCAGCCAAAAATTGGGAGGTTCAACAATGACCCATGCATACAGACATGTAGTAGGGCCTGTAACCCTCAAGTGGGTGTATTGTAGTATAGGCCTTTGGCCAGGGCAGCCAAAAATTGGGAGGCTCCTCATTGTCCCTGGATAGAGACGTGCAGGAGGGCCTCAAAACATTTTTCACATTGAAGAGATGCGGGTATCCTGTCTTTGTAATGCCCATTCAAAAAGAATGGGCGTAAAAATTTACCACTGGGGGTATACCTGAAACAACAGCCAAACTATTGTAACGGTCATAATGGTGGCACATGAGGAGAAGGAGGAGCAGTCCAGCGATTAGCCAAGGAATAGGAAGACGACATGGTGGATGATCCAGTAGCTGACCCAACCTGGCAGGAGTATATGCAGAGCGAGGACAGCAGTGCACAGGGTGAGGGAGGCGTAGCATCCCAACAGGCAGTACGAAGCAGGGTCGGGTACGCAGGCAGAAGGCAGGCAACCGTTCCCCGGAACAACAACACGACACAAGGTGCCTGTGCAAATGTTATGTCTTCCCGAGTCTGGCAGTATTTTAAGTTGGCTCCAGATGACTCTAAAAAGGGCATTTGCAACACCTGCCATGCCAGCATCAGCAGGGGTACGAAAAGTAGCAGCCCGACCACCACCAGCATGATCAGGCACATGTCAGCCAAGCACCCGACTTTGTGGGAAGTACAACAGAGTCGAGGAGCGGTGCTTGCTGATGTCACTGCTACGTCTTTGCCTGTTGTGCGTGCGAGCCAATCCCCTGTCCATGCTGGCCGCAAACAAGCCTCCGACCCTGCACCTGAAGTTGCCCACGCACAAATTACACCACCATCAAGCACGTCTTTGTCCCAGCGCAGTGTTCAATTATCCATTCAGCAAACATTTGAACGCAGGCGCAAATACGCTGCCAACGCCCCACATGCCACAGTCCTGAATGATCACATTTCGCGACTCATAGCGCTACAAATGTTGCCTTTCCGGCTGGTGGAGACGGAAGTATTCCACGGCCTGATGGCGGCTGCTGTCCCATGTTACTCGGTCCCCAGCCGCCACTATTTCTCCAGATGTGCTGTCCCCGCATTGCATAACCATGTGTCCAACAGCATCACACGTGCCCTGAACAACGCTGTTTCAGCCAAAGTCCACCTAATAATAATAATAATAATGATACAGCTTTATTTATATAACGCCAACATATTACGCAGCGCTTTACAATGTAGGGTTAGAGTACAGAAAATATAATACAGTAAGTAATTACAGTACAGAACAAATACAGTAGAATAATTGGATACAAAACAATAGGCATAGAATCAATGTAAAAAAGAAAATACAAAAAATAAAGCAAGAAATGAAGGTGACCCTGCTCAAAAGAGCTTACAATCTACAACAAGATAGGGGTTGCACAAGGTACAGGGGCTTATTGCACTGATGGTCCAGGCATCTTGAGGAAATGGGGCATAGAACTAAGCTTACATGGATGGTCATTATACAGTCTGTGTAGACCTTTTTGGTTTGGTGGAGTTTGTAGAAGAGTAATGGCCAGAGGGATAGCCCATTCACTATCTACAGTACAAAGGACTTCTATTAGGGAGTATGATAGGCCGCCTTAAAAAGATGCGTTTTTAGGGATCGTCTGAAGCCATGCAAGTTGTGGATAGTCCTGATTTCTTGGGGTAAAGCATTCCAGAGGTTTGGTGCAGCTCTGGAGAAGTCTTGGAGCCGGGAGTGGGAGGATCGGATTATTACAGATGTCAGTCGAAGGTCATTTGAGGAACGTAGAGTGCGAGTGGGGTGATAGACAGAGATGAGGGAGGAGAGGTAGGGGGGTGCTGCACTGTGAATAGCTTTGTGGGTGATAAGAAGCACTTTGAATTTGATGCTGTAGTATACGGGCAGCCAGTGCAATGACTGGCACAGAGCAGAGGCATCTGAGTAACGATTGGCCAGATGGGTGATCCTGGCTGCTGCATTAAGGATGGACTGGAGAGGAGAAACTCTGGTGAGGGGGAGGCCGCTTAATAGAGAATTGCAATAGTCAAGGCGGGAATGGATTAGGGCCACGGTCAGGGTTTTTGTTGTTTACAGGGTGAGAAAGGGACGGACTCTGGAGATATTCTTCAGGTGTAAGCGACATGAGCGGACGAGACATTGTGTGTGGGAGGAGAAGGAGAGATCGGTGTCAAACATAACACCCAGACAACGAGCCTGCTGCCTAGGCGTTATCGTGGTGCCACAAACTGAGAGAGAGATGTCCGATTTAGGGAGGTTAGTGGATGGGGGGAACAGAAGAAGTTCAGTTTTGGAAAGGTTTAGTTTCAAATAGAGAGTGGACATGATATTGGAAACTGCAGCTAGACAGTCATTGCTGTTCTTTAATACCGCAGGGGTAAGGTCAGGGGCTGAAGTGTATAACCACAGACACGTGGACAAGTGCTTGTGGGCAAGGCCGCTACATCTCCTTGACAAAACGCTGGGTTAATATTGTGGAGGCTGGGACACAGTCTGAGCGAGGGACGGAACACGTCCTTCCCACAGCAAGGATAGCAGGCCCTACCTCTGTCAGGGTTTCACCGACACTCTACAGCTCCGGAATGTCATGCTCTTCAGCCTCCTCCTCCTCCTGCGCATCCTCATCCACTGTACCCTCCACACCAGTCGCAAGCTGGAAGCACTGCAGCACTGCCTCTGCGAAGCGGCAACAGGCTGTGCTGAAGTTAGTCTGCATAGGTGACAAACCCCACAATGCTGAAGAGGTGTGGACAGCTCTGAAACAGCAGGCAGATCACTGGCTCACACCTGTGAACCTAAAGCCAGGAAAGGTCGTGTGTGACAATGGCCGGAACCTGGTGGCAGCTTTTAGGCGAGGCCAGCTGACGCATGTTCCATGCGTGGCCAACGTGCTCAACCTGGTGGTTCAGAGGTTTGAAAAGTCATACCCATAGCTGTCTGAACTGCTGGTAAAAGTTCGCCGTCTGTCTGCACATTTTCGCAAGTCACCTGCTGCTTCAGCCGGCCTTGGCGGATTTCAGCGCCGTTAGTGTCTTATGGCACACAGACTGGTGTGTGATGTCCCCACGCGTTGGAATTCAACTCTGCACATGTTGATCAGGATATGTGAGCAGAAGAAGGCAGTTGTTGACTACCTGCATCACCGAAGCCGTCGGGAAATGGTTCAAACTCCACACATAACACCTGAGGAGTGGAGATGGATGTCCGACCTATGTACTGTCCTCCAAAACTTTGAGGACTCCACCAAGATGGTGAGCGGCGAGGACGCCATTATTAGCGTCACGATACCACTACTCTGCCTTCTAAAACGGTCTCTGCTGAAAATCAAAGAGGATGCATTGCAGGCCGAGCGCGATGACTTGGAGCAAGAAACAGTAGTGGGTGTGGGTGAAAACACACAGTCCAGCCTCATCTCATCACAACGTGCAGTGGAGGACTATGACGAGGAGGAGGAGGATGAAGACATGGAGCAACTCACTGGCCAAATTGAGGATATGACATGCACACCAGTCATACCCTCGATTCAGCGTGGCTGACCAGAGAACAGGGGAGATGAGGAGGAGGAGGAGGAGGAGGACAGCATGTTCAGTCATCGTGTTGGTCTGGATACTGAAGTGATGGCTTTTAAGAGTCTGGCGCACATGGCTGACTTTATGGTAAGCTGCCTGGCCCGTGACCCTCGCGTTCAGAACATCTTGGCCGACAATCTGTACTGGTTGGCAACACTGTTAGACCCACGCTACAAGGAGAACTTTATGTCTGTCATTCCTGAGGCGGAGAGGTCAGCCAAAATGCAGCAGTTCAAGAAGGCCATAGTCACGGAAGTAGGCAAATCATTCCCCTCACAAAACGCTAGCGGCATAGGTCAGGAATCGGTGGACAACCAAGGCGTACGGCCGAGAGGGGCACAAGTCCAATCCGCCAAAGGTAGGGGAACAGTCTTTACGAGGTGGGACAGTTTTCTCAGCCCCTCACGTACCACAGCCCCTGAGGTGCGGGGTAGTGCAAGAATAAATGCTAAGTTTGGCCAGATGCTGAAGGAGTACCTTGCCGATCGAACAACTGTACTGCGAGATTCCTCTGTGCCTTATAATTATTGGGTCTCCAAGCTGGACACGTGGCATGAATTGGTTCTCTACGCCTTGGAAGTCCTGGCCTGCACTGCCGCTAGCGTTTTGTCAGAGCGTGTTTTCAGTGCCGCAGGTGGAATCATTACTGATAAACGCAACCGCCTGTCAACTGAAAATGCTGACAGGCTGACTCAGATCAAGATGAACAAGGGTTGGATTGGGCCAGACTTCACCACACCCCCAACAAATGACAACTGAATTTAAATTTTGTAATGGGAATGCCATGTACCTCCACTGACCCATGGGTACACACTTCTGGACTTCCGAGTGTCCAAGTGTGGGATCAGTAATGTCCGTGGACGTGTACTTGGCCTGTTGGTAGTAAGGAGGATCAGGTTGGGAAATGTGCGGTGCAGTATCACGGCTACTGACACTTGACCGTGTGGAAGACAGGGTGTTTGTGGAGGTGCCAATCAGACTTGAAGCATTATCCGCTATCCAAGTAACAAGCTGTTGACACTGGTGTTGGTTCAAGAGCGGTGTACTGCAGCGGGCACCAACAATTTGGGACAGGACGTGTGAGCGAGTAGATGTGCCACTTTCTTGTTGCGAAATTAGTGCTTGCACACGACCTCGGCCTCTGCCTTCACCACCATCACGTTCACCTCCTTGTTCCTTGCCAACGCCCTTGCGCATTTTGCTTGTATACAGCGACAACAGTCACAGGAGAGGATTTTAGTCCCTAACCTGAATTAAGGTAGTACGTACACCTGTCTGGTGACTGTAATGGTTTCAGGAGAGGATTTTAGTCCCTAACCTGTATCAAGGTATGACGTACACCAGTCTGGTGACTGTTCAGATCACAAGAGATTAGGATTTTAGTTCGCTAACCTTTATCAAGGTATGACGTACACCAGTCTGGTGACTGTTGAGATCACAAGAGATTAGGATTTTATTTCCCTAACCTGTATCAAGGTATGACGTACACCAGTCTGGTGACTGTAATGGTTTCCGGAGAGGATTTTAGTCCCTAACCTGTATCAAGGTATGACGTACACCAGTCTGGTGACTGTTCATATCACAAGAGATTAGGATTTTAGTTCGCTAACCTGTATCAAGGTATGACGTACACCAGTCTGGTGACTGTTGAGATCACAAGAGATTAGGATTTTAGTTCGCTAACCTGTATCAAGGTATGACGTACACCAGTCTGGTGACTGTTCAGATCACAAGAGATTAGGATTTTAGTTCGCTAACCTGTATCAAGGTATGACGTACACCAGTCTGGTGACTGTTCAGATCACAAGAGATTAGGATTTTAGTTCGCTAACCTGTATCGGTATGACGTACACCAGTCTGGTGACTGTTGAGATCACAAGAGATTAGGATTTTAGTTCGCTAACCTGTATCAACGTATGACGTACACCAGTCTGGTGACTGTTGAGATCACAAGAGATTAGGATTTTAGTTCGCTAACCTGTATCAAGGTATGACGTACACCTGTCTGGTGACTTTAATGGTTTCAGGAGAGGATTTTAGTCCCTAAACTGTATCAAGGTATGACGTACACCAGTCTGGTGACTGTAATGGTTTCAGGAGAGGATTTTAGTCCCTAACCTGTATCAAGGTATGACGTACAACAGTCTGGTGACTTGAATGGTTTCAGGAGAGGATTTTAGTCCCTAACCTGTATCAAGGTATGACGTACAACAGTCTGGTGACTGTAATGGTTTCAGGAGAGGATTTTAGTCCCTAACCTGTATTAAGGTAGTACGTACACCTGTCTGGTGACTTTAATGCTTTCAGGAGAGGATTTTAGTCCCTAACCTGTATTAAGGTAGTACGTACACCTGTCTGGTGACTCTAATGGTTTCAGGAGAGGATTTTAGTCCCTAACCTGTATCAAGGTATGACGTACAACAGTCTGGTGACTTGAATGGTTTCAGGAGAGGATTTTAGTCCCTAACCTGTATCAAGGTATGACGTACAACAGTCTGGTGACTGTAATGGTTTCAGGAGAGGATTTTAGTCCCTAACCTGTATTAAGGTATGACGTACAACAGTCTGGTGACTGTAATGGTTTCAGGAGAGGATTTTAGTCCCTAACCTGTATCAAGGCATGACGTACAACAGTCTGGTGACTTGAATGGTTTCAGGAGAGGATTTTAGTCCCTAACCTGTATCAAGGTATGACGTACAACAGTCTGGTGACTGTAATGGTTTCAGGAGAGGATTTTAGTCCCTAACCTGTATCAAGGTATGACGTACAACAGTCTGGTGACTGTAATGGTTTCAGGAAAGGATTTTAGTCCCTAACCTGTATCAAGGCATGACGTACAACAGTCTGGTGACTTGAATGGTTTCAGGAGAGGATTTTAGTCCCTAACCTGTATTAAGGTAGTACGTACACCTGTCTGGTGACTGTAATGGTTTCAGGAGAGGTTTTTAGTCCCTAACCTGTATTAAGGTAGTACGTACACCTGTCTGGTGACTTTAATGGTTTCAGGAGAGGATTTTAGTCCCTAACCTGTATTAAGGTAGCACGTACACCTGTCTGGTGACTGTAATGGTTTCAGGAGAGGATTTTAGTCCCTAACCTGTATTAAGGTAGCACGTACACCTGTCTGGTGACTGTAATGCTTTCAGGAGAGGATTTTAGTCCCTAACCTGTATTAAGGTAGTACGTACACCTGTCTGGTGACTGTAATGGTTTCAGGAGAGGATTTTAGTCCCTAACCTGTATTAAGGTAGTACGTACACCTGTCTGGTGACTGTAATGCTTTCAGGAGAGGATTTTAGTCCCTAACCTGTATTAAGGTAGTACGTACACCTGTCTGGTGACTGTAATGGTTTCAGGAGAGGATTTTAGTCCCTAACCTGTATTAAGGTAGTAAGTTCAAGAGTGTGGTGACTCTAATGGTCACAGAAAAGCTTGGATTCCGATCTGTATCATCCTGCCTATATCCTCCTAGATTAGTCCTGAGAAGGACTGTTCTGGTCACTGGAAAGCTTGGACTCCGATCTGGATCACCCTGCCTATATCCTCCTAGATTAGTCCTGAGAAGGACTGTTGTGGTCAGCAGCAGTTTGCAGCCCTGCTCCGGATCTACCTCTAAGGGCCGCAAATCTGTCCCTAAGCAGCAGCAGACACTCTCCCTACACTCACTGTCTGGATGGCTGTGTGCCGAGCACAGCGCTCCGGGAGTTATAAAGGCTCGGTGACGCTGTGCAGGGCGGCCAATCACTGCTATGCCACAACTAACAGGGCTGTGGCATTGCAGTGGTTTGCCAGCCAATCCCTGCACGTGGGCTGGCTCTCAAAAGACCGCCAACATGCAGAGATGACGACCACGAGCACAGCAAGAGTATCGCGAGATTACTCGGTGCTCGGCGAGTAGCCCGAGTACAGTGATACCCGTGCGAGTACCGAGTAGTGGCGAGCATGCTCACTCATCACTAGGCAGGACAAAACTCCTGCCACAAAGAAAATTCTGACAATAGCACTGGTCAGGGCGTAATCCAGCAGCGCATGTGCTGCTGTATTCAGAA
>JARQOC010000006.1:446088961-446146778 GCA_033576535.1 Allobates femoralis | reverse complement strand
GCCGGAGATCTGGCGCAACAAGTCAGTTTTGTTTTTTTTTTTTCATAATTTCTGAAATTTTTGAATTTTTTTTTCACCACCTAGATACCAGTAAAGGTATACATGTTGGGTGTCTACGAACTCGTACCGAAGTGAGGCATCACCCCGTCATGTCGGTTTTACTATATAGTGAAACCAAAAACCAAACGTGTCATTGCACTTTTTTTGCAATTTCACTGCTTTTAGAATTTTTTTGCAATTTCCCTGTATACTATATGGTAAAATAAATGATTGCATATGAAAGTACAACTCGTCCCGCAAAAAACAAGCCATCATATGTCTATATTGACAGAAAAATAAAAAAGTTAAGGCTCTTAGAAGCAAGGGAGCAAAAAACGAAAATGAAAAACAAAAAATTCCCGGGTCATGAAGGGGTTAAAGGGGTTGTCCGGGATTTTTTTTTATAAATACTAAGTATATTGCTAGGCTGCAAAATGCTGACAGTTTGTAATTTACACGCTGTCAGCATTTTACATTGTTACCTAGATATCAGCATTCTGCATGTGTAGGAGCAGCTCAGCCCCCGTCTAGAGGCGTGTTTATTTTGGAGCCTGGCTGTAACATCACAGCTGGTCGTTTACACCTAGACTCCAACAAGACTTCCCCAGTCCCCAGAAAGCCCTCCCCATACTCCTGTAAGCACACCCTAGTCCTCAGCAAGCCCTCCCCAGTCCCTAATATGACCACCCACTCCCATTCACCTATGTAAACTCTGATTGAACCGCATTTAACTGAGTGGTCAACTCCTTCTCTGCAACACTGTGCCGATTCCACAGCTCGGTGAAGGAGATGACTGCTCTCTGCAGTACTGAGGTGTGTGTACACACTTACCTTCTTCCCCTGTGCCCATGTTGTCACTGATGCAATCCTCATAGCTGCCCTGCTCCCTCTCTGTTCATTCTGCCCCACTGAGGGGGTGGAGCGGCTGTGAGGATTGCAACAGTGACAGCGCGGGCACAGGGGAAGGAGGTAAGCACTCACACACATCGCAGTACTGCACACAGCACTCATCTTCACAGAGCTGCAGATTCTGCACAGTGTTGCAGAGAAGGAGATGTGCAATCCGGTTCAAACAGAGTTTACATAGATGAATGGGGGTGATCATATTGGGGACTGGTGAGGGCCTGCTGAGGACTGGGGAGGGCTTGTTGGAGTGTGGGTGTAAATGACCAGCTGTGCCGTTACAGCCGGGCTCCAAAACAAACATGCCTCTAGACGGGGGTGAGCTGCTACTTCACATGCAGAATGCTGTTATCTAGGTAACAATGCAAAATGCTTACAGGATATAAATTACAAACTGTCAGCATTTGGAAGCCTAGGTATACACAGATATCATAAAAAGCCCGGACAACCGCTTTAAAGAGATTTCCCCTATTGACGGCCATACCGTGATGCTGTGACTGAAGCGGCAAAATCACCAATGTATCCCCGTGACTTGTACACCTGCCTGACTATCCTGAGCTCATATCCTTCTAGGAAGTGAAACAACGCACTCTAAAAACAATAGGATTTAGGAGTAAATGACTATTTATAGCCATGACCTACCTTGTATTTTCCACTGCGGGATTATAATGACTCAGATGTGAAAATCCATATTACATTACTCTATTGTAAAGAAATCGCCATCCTCATCCAATAGATACAAAACATCATGTCCCAATTTTCTGGACACTCACGGGTGACCCGTTATAGGTTTATTATTGCTCAATTTCCTGCTCAAGAATCTTGGAAATCTACGTGATTTATCAATATTAGAAGTCACTAAGCTGAGGAGGAAGATAATTATTGACAAGCAGAGAAAACAGAACTCAAGGGCTGAAATGTGGGTGTCAAATATTCCGTGCAGAACTTACTTTTATACATTCCGGCTTTAATTGTCAAGTCAAAAGAATCTAGTTTATGTTGTATTACATTGCCTCAGGGATGACCTAAAAACAAAATCTCACAGGAAATGTTGGTTGTAGAGCTGCCCTCACTGCTGATCTCAAAACCTGCACTCACTATTCTGCTGGTGGAGTCACTGTGTACATACATTACATTACTGATCCTGCACTGATCCTGAGTTACCTCCTGTATTATACTCCAGAGCTGCACTCACTATTCTGCTGGTGGAGTCACTGTGTACATACATTACATTACTGATCCTGTACTGGTCCTGAGTTATATCCTGTATTATACTCCAGAGCTGCACTCACTATTCTGCTGGTGCAGTCACTGTGTACATACATTACATTACTTATCCTGTACTGGTCCTGAGTTATATCCTGTATTATACTCCAGAGCTGCACTCACTATTCTGCTGGTGCAGTCACTGTGTACATACATTACATTACTTATCCTGTACTGATCCTGAGTTACCTCCTGTATTATACTCCAGAGCTGCACTCACTATTCTGCTGGTGGAGTCACTATGTACATACATTACATTACTTATCCTGTACTGATCCTGAGTTACATCCTGTATTATACTTCAGAGCTGCACTCACTATTCTGCTGGTGCAGTCACTGTGTACATACATTACATTAGTTATCCTGTACTGATCCTGAGTTACCTCCTGTATTATACTCCAGAGCTGCACTCACTATTCTGCTGGTGGAGTCACTACGTACATACATTACATTACTTATCCTGTACTGATCCTGAGTTACATCCTGTATTATACTTCAGAGCTGCACTCACTATTCTGCTGGTGCAGTCACTGTGTACATACATTACATTACTTATCCTGTACTGATCCTGAGTTACCTCCTGTATTATACTCCAGAGCTGTACTCACTATTCTGCTGGTGGAGTCACTGTGTACATACATTATATTACTGATCCTGTACTGATCCTGAGTTACATGCTGTATTATACTCCAGAGCTGCACTCACTATTCTGCTGGTGCAGTCACTGTGTACATACATTACATTACTTATCCTGTACTGATCCTGAGTTACCTCCTGTATTATACTCCAGAGCTGTACTCACTATTCTGCTGGTGGAGTCACTGTGTACATACATTATATTACTGATCCTGTACTGATCCTGAGTTACATGCTGTATTATACTCCAGAGCTGCACTCACTATTCTGCTGGTGGAGTCACTGTGTACATACATTACATTACGTATCCTGTACTGATCCTGAGTTACCTCCTGTATTATACTCCAGAGCTGCACTCACTATTCTGCTGGTGGAGTCACTACGTACATACATTACATTACTTATCCTGTACTGATCCTGAGTTACATCCTGTATTATACTTCAGAGCTGCACTCACTATTCTGCTGGTGCAGTCACTGTGTACATACATTACATTACTGATCCTGTACTGATCCTGAATTACCTCCTGTATTATACTCCAGAGCTGCACTCACTATTCTGCTGGTGCAGTCACTGTATACACATACATTACATTACTTATCCTGTACTGATCCTGAGTTACCTCCTGTATTATACTTCAGAGCTGCACTCTCTATTCTGCTGGTGCAGTCACAGTGTATATACATTACATTACTTATCCTGTACTGATCCTGAGTTACATGCTGTATTATACTCCAGAGCTGCACTCACTATTCTGCTGGTGGAATCACTGTGTACATACATTACATAACTTATACTGTACTGGTCCTGAGTTTTGTTGTGTATTATACTCCAGAGCTGCACTCACTATTCTGCTGGAGTAGCTGTGTATTACGGTACTTTACTTATACTATAGTGATCCTGAGTGTTGTCCTGTATTATACTGTACTCTCCAGCGTCATTTACACTAAACAAAACATATAAATGCAATACTTTTGTTTCCTCCCATTGTTCATAAGCTGAAATTAAAGATCTAAAACTTTTCTCTCTGTGCACAAAAGGCCTTTTCTCTTAAAGGGAACCAACCACCACCAATGACCCCCCCGGACTATTAATATGGCTCCCTACACCCAGCACATACATGTGCTGCAATGTTTTTTGCTAAAAAAACTGCTTTTTAAAAGTAAAGATAATGCTTTATAAAGTTTCTACCGAAGGGACGGGTGGGCGTTACTTACATGGGGCTAAAGCCGAGATTCTGCTGCCACTCATCCTCCTCTCTCCCCTCGCAGCAGTAACGGCCAGCCCTTTTTGCAGCGTCCCAGGCTGGTGCACGGGATCGCATGCCCGTGCACACGTCATCAGCTACAGCCGGGTAGCGAGCGCGAGCTCTGACTTCCTGCGCTCAGCTATGGAAGTCAGAGCGCGCGCTCGCTACCCGGCTGTAGCTGATGACGTGTGCACGGGCATGCGATCCCGTGCACCAGGCTGTGACGCTGAACAAAGGGCTGGCCGTTACTGCTGCGAGGGGAGAGAGGAGGATGAGTGGCAGCAGAATCTCGGCTTTAGCCCCATGTAAGTAACGCCCACCCGTCCCTTCGGTAGTAAACTTTATAAAGCATTATCTTTACTTTTAAAAAGCAGTTTTTTTAGCAAAAAACATTGCAGCACATGTATGTGCTGGGTGTAGGGAGCCATATTAATAGTCCGGGGGGGTCATTGGGGTGGTTGGTTCCCTTTAAATGTTGTTCACAAAATTTCCTAAATCTGTGTTATTGAGCTCTTCTTCTCTTTTGCTGAGATAACCCATCCATCTCACAGGTGTTTAATATCAAGATGCTGCTTTGATAGCATTATTATTGCACAGGTGTGCCTTAAGCTGGTCACAATAAAAGGCGCCTTTAAAATGTGTAGTTTTATCACACAGGACAATGCCACAGATGTCTCAATTTCTGAGGGCCCGTGCAAATGGTATGCAGACTACCTAAGGCGCACCTGTGCAATGATCATGCTGTTTAATCAGCATGTTGAGATGTCGCACCTGTGAGGTGGATGGATAATCTTTGCAAAGGAGAATCACTGTCCCCGTGATGGGGGTGGGGGTGCCCAGAAGTAGGATGGTGCTTGGCATAGGGATTTAGAGGAGCCTGCTCTGGCCCTGATACTGGGGTCCCTGACTCGCCCTGTACTCGGAGGTACCTCTGAAGGTGAGAAGGTCCGAGCCCCCAGCCTAAGACCCTAAAACTTCTAAGAAGCCCTAGGAATCACAATACCCCACCCACGGACCACGAAACCCAGCAACCTCCAATGGGGAAAAACAGCAGTAGCTTGAGATCACGTATGCACTCCAAGGTCACAGAATAGCAGTGAAATGAATCAGCGACATCAGGGGGATGTGAGCTGACCTATTTATGGCCAAGGGGTGGGAGCAGACAGCCCAGGCACACCCCTCAGCTCACCCAAGCATGAGTCATATTCATCACACAGACCTGCACTCTCAGCTCCCGCTCATTAGCTTCTTCTCTCCACACTGAGAGCAGGGGGAAAAAGGCTTAATTTAAACCACAGCAGCAGCACTTCCATACTACAAGGCAGTCAATACGTAACAATCACTCTAGATCTTTGAGTTCAGTTAATGAAAAATGGGACCAAAAATAAAAGTATTGAATGGATAAGTTTGTTCAGTGTACAATATTAAAGGCTTCAGAACTGATTTTTTTTTAACATTTAATAATAATAATAATAAATAATAATAATAATGATGTTTTTATGGATCGAGCTTAGTCTAGAAATTTCTTTCTAGTGTGTGTCATCAGATGTTCTACAATAATATTGTGTTGAAAAAAGCTGTACAGTAAACTTTATAAAGTGAGCTGAGCAATTAGAGAAGACAAGTTTGCTGACTGTTTCCATTAACAGAAATAAATCAGCATGGGTAATGCATTGTACGTACAGAGCCGATAAGCGTTAAATGTGGATTACATTTACAGAAAGGAATGATGGACATGTAGTATACGCCTCTGTAAGAGATTACTTGTCTGTATCTAGATGGAAAGACAAAGGATAGAGGTTGATGTGTACAGGAAGCCCGTTCTCCTGTCTAATGGGGCATTTTAGAACCCAATTGTAGGGATTGATGTTGGTCCCATCAAATGGATCCTCAGTGAACAGCAAGTTATCACCTACAATTAACACTTATACTAAGGTATATCAGTGGCGGAACTTGAGCCTGGCGGCTCCGATGCGGCATTTAGACCGGGGCCCCACTTGGGTGTGTATTCATCCCTCAAGTCCTAGGTGAGGAGCGGGGGGGGTGCTGTCCTAGGTGAGGAGCGGGAGGGGGGTGCTGTCCTGGTTGAGGAGCGGGGTGGGGGGGTTGGCAAGCTGCTGTCCTAGATGAGGAGCGGGAGGGGGGGGGGGGGGTGCGAGCCTGCTGCCACCTGCGTCGAGCTGCACATTACAGGCTAGGAAGCCGGGGCAGCAGATGAAAGGAGAGGAGGGCGGGATCGGCTGCGGGAAGCAGGAAGCTTCCCTCACTTCACCTCCTCTCCTCTGACACACAGGGAGGTGCGGGGCTCCTTACAGGTGCTTGAGGGGCCCACTAGCCGGTCAGGGCCCTGGTGCAGCTGAACCAGCTGCACCACGGTAGGTCGCCCCTGAGGTAGATAGTCACCCTTTATTCTGTACACTGACGTACAAAAGGGTAATGATGTTTTGAACTTTTGTCTTGCAGGCTCCATATCTCACCATCCACTACAGCTTTGAGCCTGAGACTACCTTCATTTTATAGACAGTCATCTTGATTATCTAATACATAAAATTTATTTGCAACTATTTAGCATGCAGATTCTTGTCATGTCACTGCATTGTTACTGTTTTGCTCCTGCATAACTGATCATGTGCTAAATAGTTGCAAGTTAAATTAATGTATGAGATAGCCCAGATGTTTGTCTATAAAATGAAGGTAGTCTTACACTCAAAGCTGTAGTGGATGGTGAGATATGGAGCCCTGAAAGTGAAAAGTTGAAAAACATTGTTACCCTGTTGCTTATCAGTGTATATTCTTCTCTTTTCCAGATATGATAAGGAAATATATACAGTATATATGAAATATATGAACCCTAATGGTACCTTTACACGCCACTACACAAGGTTGGAAACAACCGGTTGTCGGAGACAAATGTATCTTGCACCGTCAAATAACCTGAGGTAGCGGCGTGTAAACTAGGTTGTTGCCACCCGTCACTGTCGACACCTGTTTTACAGTAGTGCTCTAAAACAGGTTGGTTTTCAACCCGATGGTAGCGGCGTTAAATGAGGAACAGGAAGGTTTTTGCGACACCTAGATAACTCCCTGGGGCATGACAGTCTCCGGGATAACCGCGCCCCTTCAGCGATCATTGGTGGAAGCTCCTGCGTTACGATTGGTTGTCGCTGCATAGGGCGGATATTTAAGGAGCTGACCAGTCACACTACACAATTGCAATAGCATCATGTATTAGCCAGCCTCCCTGCGCTGGCTGGCCAATCATGATGCTATTGCATTGTCCAATCACCGTACGAGCGTATCTTAATCCACAACTCTGGCACACTTATGTGTTGTCCCTGCTGCCCCAGGTCCTCCCATATTACCTTTCTGTAGCGGCGTGGTAAATGAGGGATGGTGCTCTGCAGAAGGTAACTTTAGTCTCCCGGCGGTGCCTCCAGGGATAGATTAAACCTTCTGTAGAGCACCTTGTAGCAAGCGTGTAAAGGCGGTATCGGGTAACGTTTGCAACCGTGGAACGTGCTCGTACCACGTGGACACCCGGTTTTGTTTCCAACCTTCTGTAGCGGCATGAAAGGACCATCAGGGGTGTCTGATACATATTACTTGCAATAAAGCTGCATTTACATGGCAGTCGTTCATTGTTTGGTTGATTTGTCACTTTCCCCCCACATTCATCGCTTCTCCTTGTTGGTATGACAATTAATAACGCCTTTCCTGTCTCCCAAAAAGTGGGCTCCGGTTTTGGCACCAGTATTACTCACATGAAATATTCAGTCTGATTGTAAATATCCTGCTGAACGCTGCCAAAGAAACTTGCTGTCAATTAAAAAATTCACATGCAAAAAATATGTAAGATTTCTCTACCATGGAAACCAAGTGTTAATAACATCTTACAAAATCACCGCATACAAAGAACACCCCACAAACCCCGTATATGGAGAACACCCACAAAAACCCGACCATATACTGTGAACCCCCCAAAAACCGCCGTAAAAATGGAGAACCCCCCAAAGACCTCCGTATATGGAGAACACCCCACAAGAACCGGCCAAAACCCTGTGAAACCCCAGAAGACCTGCCGTAAAACGGAGAACACCCCACAAGGACCTGCCGTATATGGAGAACACCCCCCAAGACTGGGCCCCTAAAACTGTGAACACCCCAAAAAGACCTGCCGTATATGGAGAAACCCCACAAGCCTGCCATATATGGAGAACACCCTACAAGACCTGCCGTATATGGAGAACACCCCAAAAAGACCGGCCATATACTGTGAACACCCAAAAAAGACCTGCCCTATATGGAGAACACCCCAACAAGACCTCCATATCTGTAACACCCAAAGACCTCGTATAGGAGAAACCCAGAAGACCTGGCAAAATACCAGGAACACCTCCCCAAGACCTGCCATATTGGAAAAAACCAAAGACCTGGCATATACCGGGAAAAACCCCACAAGACCTGTGTATTTTTTAAACACCCCAAACAAGATTGCCGTATATGGAAAACACCCCACAAGCCTCCGAATATGGAGAAAACCCCCCACAAACCTGGAAATATACCCGGGACCCCCTGCAATACCGGGCCATTCATGGACCAACCCCTTAAAGACCTCCACACAGGGAAAAAACACCCCAGAAGACCCTTATATAGTTGGAACACCCTACAAATCTGCCGGGTATGGAAAACACCCCACAAGACCTGTTGTATATGGAGAATACCCTACAAGACCTGCGTATACGGGGGAAAACACCACAAGACCTGGAGTATTTTGGCGAAAAACCCCCCAAGAGCTTCATAACTGGGAACACCCCACAAGACCGGGTGAAATACGGGGAACTCCTCACAAGACCTGCCATATGTGGAAACCCCCACAAGACCTGTTGTATATGGAAAATTTTCCCCCACAAGAGTTTCCGTAACTGGAAACCCCCCCCAAAAACCCTTTGTATATGGAAAATACCCCACAAGATTTTTCCGTATACGGAAAACCCCACAAGACCTTTTATAACTGGGTACCCCCCAACAAGACCTGCTGTACGTGGAAAAACCCCACAAGAATGAGATATAGCGCAAATACTGGAGAGGACCTGCGTAACTAGGAACACCTTAAAAAACCTGCCATATATGGAGAAAAACCCCCAAAGAAGTGCCGTATACTGAAAAAACACCCCACAAGACCTGTGTATCCCTGGGAAGACCCCACAAGATGTGCTGAAATACCGCGAAAAACCGCACAAGAGTTGCTGTATTTTTTGAAGCACCTCACAAACCTTGACCTACTGTCTCCTCCCCATTCCCCTGTAAATGTAAACCCGCAAAAGCAAGATCTTCTCCCTTGTACATCTGTCCTTGTTAATTTGTTTACTTTAAACTAAATCTATAATTTTTTTATGAAAACCCCTCCATGTATGTACAGCACCTGAAATTAATGGTGCTATATAAATAAATAAATAAATAAATAATAATAACCGCCAATAGCAGGAGCAACCCCCCAAGAACTGCCGTGTATCCCGAAACACCCCCAAGATGTGACCTTTTGGAAAAACCCCACAAAACTTTACAGTATTCTGGATACATGCCACAGAACCCAGTGTACCAAGAACACCCAAGAAGACTTGTCTTATATCAGGAATACCTCAATACCTGTCTTTTTCCAGGAAACCCACCAAAATACCTGCTTTTAGCAAGGACAACCATAAAGAAAGTATCCTATACTAGGGAAAACTCCACAAGACCCGCACTTTATCAAGAACCCCCCACAAGACTTTCATATACAAAGAACACCCAACAAGATTTGTCATACACCAAGAACACCCCAACAAACCTGCACATTATCAAGAAACCCCCCCCACAAGACTTGTCATATACCAAGAACACCCCACAAAAAACGTGTCATATTACAAGAACCCCCACAAGACTGTCATAAACCAAGAACACCACAAAAAGATGTACATATATCAAGAACACCCCACAAGTTGTTGTAAACAAAACACACCACAAAACCCTGTTATACCAACAACACCCGACAAGACGTGTCATAACCAAGAACCCCCCCACAAAGACGTTCATATCCAAAGAACACCCCACAAGACTTTAAAAAACCCAGAACACCCCACAAGATGTATCATATACCAAGAACCCCCCAAAAAAGTATCATATACCAAAAAAACCCCACAAGACGTGTCATATAAAAAAGAACACCCCCCAAGATTTTTTCATATCCCAAAAAAAACCCCAAAAAAATTTCATCCCCCAAAAGAAAAAACCCCAAAATGTACATATCCCAAAAAACACCCCAAAAAAGGGAGCCCCCATAACCAAAAAAACCCACAAGTTTTTGTTTTTTCCCAAAAAACCCCCACAAGACGTGTCAAAATCCCAAAAAACCCCAACCCCCAAGACCGCCTTGTACGGAAACACCCCAAACAATCTGACATTTTGAAGAAATTTTTTCCCCCAAGTTTGTTTAGATTTTACAAGTTAGCTTTAAAAAAGGGTTTTTTTAAGGGGGTACAATTTTAACAACGTTTTTTATTTGCGATTTGGGGGGGCGCGCTTTTTTTTTTTAAACAGTGAAAAAACCCATGGGGGGGTGAGTTTGCCCACACGCCCGTTATGGGGGAAAACCTTTTCCCCAAAACGATGTTTGGGGGGGGGTTTTGGTCCGAAAAAACCGTGAAGATCCCTGCTCACTGCGTAAAGGGGCAAAGGGGGGGCGTGACATCCTTTTTGCGGTGTCCACCAACCAACCCGGGGGGGTTTTTGTTTAAAAGTTGACGTTGACGGGTTTTTTCCCCTGCATGCAGGAAACCCTGCCCAACCCCGACTTGAAAAAAACCCCCCGGTTGTTAAATCGGCGTTTAAAAAAAAACGACGCAACAACGAGGGTCGTTTCAAACTGTTTGTGCCCTCTTTTGAACGAGGGGGGGGAAGGGATGTGAAAGGTGCCTTTAGTTTCACAGAAAACCCTCTTTTTTTGCCCAACTTTTCATGCGTTCACCCCCTTCCCCGGGGCCCCCGGGGAAAATTTTAAAGGGGCTGATTAAAAATACATCTTGTAAAGCTTTTCCCCTACTCAGGGGGGGTGACACTCCCAGTCAAAAATAAAAAGGAAAAAAAGAAAAGCAACTAGGTGGCGGCTGTTTTCCCCCCCCCCAACCGAAAAAATTTCAACCCCCATCCCCCCCCCCTTTTAAAAAAAAACATAAAAAAAAATATATTACGACACTCAGTATGTTTTTGGCTTCCGTGCCCCTTTAAATCTTTTTTTAATTGCACGGGGGCCACCAGTGTAATCCAGCATTTTTTTTAAAAAAAAACACACAGCACCACGTGGGGGAATTAGAAAAAACCCCTCTTTGGGGTTTTTTTTTTAATTAAACGAGGGTTTTTTTTTTAATAAAAAATTTAGGAGTCAGGGGTTTTAAATTTTTTTTATCCATTGGAAACCAAGTTATAACTGAAAAGAAAAAGGATAACAATTTTTTGGGGGGGTTCAACTTTCGGGAAAAACCCTTATCCCCCCATACACTACAGCTTTGAGAGGGAAAAAAACCCTTTTTTGTTTAGACATCATTTTCCCCCTACCCTAATAAAAAAAATGTGACTTGCAATGTTTAAAATATGAATAGACTCTTGTCCGGGCCCCTTTTTTGGGTTGGGGGTTTTTTTCCTGGGGGTTGTTTAAAAAATTTTTTTTTTCCTTTAACTACTTTTTAAAAACCTTTTTTTTAAAAATTTTCCCTCCCCCCCCTTTCCCCCGGGGGCTAACTTTTTTTTGGGGGGGCTGGGGGTTTTAACCCCCTTACGGGTTGCATGAAATCAGGGGGGGACAAGGTTCTATTTTTTGCTGTGTACAATGGAACTTTCCCCCAAAATGTTTTTCACTGCAACCGTAATTCCCCGTAGCCACCCTAAAAAAGTACCCGTGAAAAAAGGGGGCCCCTTTTTGGGGCCCCTTTTCTTCCCTAAAAATTTGGGGAAAAAACCGGGTGCCCCGGGGACAAATGTATCTTCCTTATCAAAAAACCCGGGTAGGGGGGTGAAAAAAAAGGGTTTTTTCCCCCCCGTCACTGTCGACACCTTTTTTCGAGCGGGGGTTTTAAAAAAAAGGTTTTGGGTTTTAACCCGATAGTAGCGGCGCCCCAAATGGAACGGGGTTTTTTTGTCCCCCCAGTTAACCCCCGGGGCGTGACAAAAGTCCCTTAAAACCCATCATTGGGGGGAAACCCTCTTACATTGGGGGTTTTTGCTGCATAGGGCGGATTTTTAAAGGGAAAACTGCCCCCTCCACAACAAATTGTCGAGGTAAAGTATTACCACCCCTTTCCCGCCCCCGGCGGGGAAAATGTTTTCTATTGCATTGTCCAATCATCGTCCCCCAAAAACGTCTCGTAATCCCAACTCTGGAACCCTATGTTTTTGTCCCTTTGCCCAGGCCCCCCCTTTCCCCCCCCTTTCCCCCTTTTTTAGCGGGGGGAAAAAAGAGGGCGGTGCTCTGCAAAAGGGGGAACTTGTGGCCCCAGGGGGGCATCCAAAAGTAAAAAAAACCCCCTTTTGGGGGTGCCTTTGTCTCGGCGTGTAGAGGGGGGAAGGGGGGACCGTTTGCAACCGTTGGAACGTCCCCCGGTGCACGTGAGACCCCCGGTTGTTTAAAAACCTTTCCCCGTAGCGGGGGAAAAGGGGGACCATAAAAGCTCGGGTTTTTTTGGTGTTTCCCCAAAATGAAAGGTCACTGATTTGAATTGAGGAGAACCCCAAAGAAGAGTTTTCCCCCAAAAAAAAACGCATATCCCCATCAAAAAAGTTGTTATCACCCAAAAAAATTTTCCCCCAAATTTCATAATGTGAGGCTGGGGGAAATTGAAAAAATCCAAAAAAAAACCCCCCCAAACCCTCCCCTTTTTAAAAAACCCAAAAGTTTTGGGCGCCCCGGGGAAAGTACCCCGGGGTTTAAAAGCATTGGCTCATAAAAAAATTTTATAAATTTTTTTGGGGCAACTCACCCCCTGGGGTACAAATTTTAAAAGGAAAACCCTTTCCCCCCCCGCAACTATCCCCGGGGGATGGGGGGGGAACCGAACGTGAAATTTTTTTTTTTTTTTTGGAAAACCCTTTTTTTTTTAACCGATCGCCGATCCGCTTTTAAACCGCAAATGCCCCCCTAACCCCCAAGGGGGGAACCCCTGGCCCCCCAATTTTCCCCCAGAACCCCAGGAAACACCCGGGTTGCCTCCCGAGCCCCCTTCCCACACGCCGCAACCCCCAAAGGAAGGTGGGCGAAACATGTTCTGCGCCGCCCCAAGACATAGGCGTGACAGAGTTGTGTATTCCGGGACCCAAACACGCTGATTAGACAACGCAAATACGTCATGTTGGCCAGCCTCAAGGAAGGCTGGCTAAACATGACGCCATTGCAATTGGGGTAGTGGGGAATGGACAGCTCATCAAAGATGGTGCCCTGTGCGGGAAACACCCAATGGACACACAGTAGCCACCCACCAATCATTGCTGGGGGCCCGGTATCCAGCCGCTGTGGGCATCCTCTTGGAAACACAAGGCGTTTGCAGATACCATCCCTATCGCCCTTTCACACGCCAAAACCAGGGCCATTCCACCTTCAGGTTGCCTCTGGTTTTTGAACAATGCTCTGAAAACCGCAACCGGGAGCAAATTCAAAATCACCATCGCTTTCCCAATTACACGCAAACAATTTTCGTAGAAAATTTCAAGGCAACCGTGAGGAAACCCCGGGATTGCCTCTCAGTTTCAAACACCGCCAGTTGCAGCGTGTAAAGGGCCTTTACACAAGTCTGGAATGGTGGCCCCAAAAAAGGTAAGGAAACTGTGACTTCAATATTGTCATACAAGTGTCAGCTCAATTTCCCAACAAAAAGGGACAGTAAAAGACTGAAAACGGTGATTTGGGTGTTGAGATTTTAATAGACTAGGCCTGAGTGGTGCAAAAGGGTCGGGGAAAAACAAGGGATAAAAAGAGGAAAAATTGGATCGAAAATTAAAAGGAACTGTCAAGTTCGGTGGAGGAAAAGCTGATGATATGGGGTTTTGTTTCACACAAAAGCTTTGGATACATGACCAGGATTAATGGTGGTTATTAATGCTGAGCTATATGTGTGTATCCTAAAGACGAGTTACTTCATACACCACGAGCAATATGGGTAGGGGAAAGGACAATATATTGTTCCAGCGGGACAACAACCCAAAACATATTTAATGATAAGCAAAAAAAAATGGTTCAATGACAATGAAGAAAATGTGCTGGATTGGGGCCCCACAGCCCCAGACCTTAATCCAATTAAAACACTTTTGGTAAGTTAAGAAAAAGCTGTATAACGACATACTGAAGAGGGTGGCCAATAGGGCACCTACATTGGGAACATGTAGAAGAGACCTGGTATTAGATTTTGTTCAAGGACATGCTTAATTTAAAATCAAGGACCAGCCAAGAAGGATCCAGGCAGAGGTGAAAGCTATAGTGGTTAAAGGGAACTGCCCAGGTAATTTTTCAGTATGTTACAAAATATTTCCCCTTGACAAGTGCCTGGGCAGCCCCTTTAAAAACATGTAAAACCCATTATTGTACCATTTGTATTTCCCAATGTTTATAAGCATTTTCACACCCTCAAGGAGCTGGTGCATTAGTCCTCTCCATTACTTTCACACCAAATAGTCCGGCTGGCTGCATAAGTTTACATAAAATATCCACACCTATCCGAGATGGTGTTCTGTCCCCTCCGCGCCATAACTGGAATAACATTTTTGGATGCAGCGTATTACGCGGGGTTGGTTAACAGTACAAAATTTCTAGAAATCCCAAGCTCACTGTGCTTCTCCCCACCACAGCGTTATTTCAGTTACAGATCGGAAGCATGCTCCAGCGGGGACTGCAGGGAAAAGCCCGCTGTGAAACCCAAAGCAGATCATGCTACAGGCGGCTTGTTTTTTCCTGCGTTCACCACCGGCTTCTTTCAGGTCCGGAGGCAATGCGTCCCAACACGCAGGCTTCGGATCGTGTAAAAATAAACCCCTTTACCTACATCAAGAGTAGAACGGCAGTCCGCCGCCTAGTGGCAATCTACATAGTTTACAGCCAATGGTGAAGAGTTTTCAAAACAGCAGACCAATTAGTGTGTCCATGTGTTTTCATTGTCAAAGTAGTTATTATATCTTAATATCTAATTTCCCAAAAAGCCCCTATGGAAATAATCTGCTGCAGAGGTGTTCTTGCCACGTAAACACATTATTATTATTTATTTATATAGCGCCATAATATTCCATGGCGCTTTAAACATGTTGAGAGGGCAGACTAGGACAAGTAACATAGTAGCAATATAATAACAATGGCTGTGGACAATTCTAACGTACAATACAACAGGGGAGAAGATCCTGTCCGCAGGGCTCACAGTCTATGGACCCATGCAAAGTGCCTATTAAAAAGCAATAGACTGCCATATAACGCATGGAATGCTGATTCCCTCTAGAGGGGAAAAAATGCTCTTTTTCTTTCCCTTTTTTCTAGGGCCTGGCGGCGGGATCCTCCACTATTAACTCAATCTTCTACTAATTACATAAGAGGAGGACTTTTTTAAAGTAAATATTGATTGCATTTTCCCATAAATGATTTAGCCATAGTGAGGGGTTCTCCAGAAATCCAAGTAAAATAATTGAATTATAATGCCCTGACTGCAGATTATTTTTAAATTTCCTATCTCTGGAGGCTTCCCAAATTGGCATTAACACAATATAAAAATTAAGCTACACATAAATATTTTGATGGTGGGGGTTTACAACGTTAAACAATATCGGCCGATATCGCTATTTCAACGGCCGCGGGAGCGCGCATTTTTAGTGCGCTTTTCCCGAAATGCACGCGGTTTAACACGTTGCGAATCTTAAACATCGTCCCACGATTTTTTACGCCCCCAACCCAGTTCGACCATTTAACATGGGAGTTAATGGGTAGCGGTCGGCGTACACATCGGATTTTGGGTGTTTACATGCAACGTCCGGCCCAACAGGCCCATCCTATCGGGCGGTTTGAATAAAGCACCTCATTCGACCCCGATATCGGATTACCATCGTTCCTGCATCGTATTGTACTTTTAAACAGTACGATGGGAGGAACGATATCGGGTCCAACTCACGCCACGTGACTTTTTGTCGGAGTTGGATCTTTTGTTTTGACGCCGATATCGCGCGGTAAACCCAACAGAGGGTCTCTAATAAACAAACTTTAAACCCCATACTCTAGCCTAGTGAATACTGGTAGACCTCCACACAGGCATCGGTTCTGGTTTTGGAGCTCTTACTACTACCTTCCTTGGGTACCGATATTGGGTTAGGTTTTACTGTCTTGCTTCTAGTCTATATTTTGCATGTTTATGTATCGGCTCCGTGCACTTGACGTTGACATAGGTATGGATTTGAGGCAGGTGAACCCCCAGGTTTTTTAAGAACAAAATACCAGAAGCATTTTTTTGGTCACAGTGTTTTTTCTATGTGTTTGGTCGCCTGTGTTTTTCTTTTAGCGTTTTTGTGTTTTTTGTTTTTCTACTAGTGTACTCCATTCAACAATTTTCAAGCAAAAACGATGTCAAAATGCTGAAAAAGACACAAATTGCAGACATGGAGCCTTTTTAGAGCAATTTGCACCCTCATCACCCACAGGTGGTCTAAGGTTGAGATGGTGTCCGCCAACTTAGAAGTGGGACAGGGAGGAAAAGGAGGACAGGGATGTCAGCGTTAGGACTCATCAGACCTGGGGTCACTTTGTCGCAGTTGATGAGCAAACAGACATTGGCCAATATATGTACTAAGAACCCCAGAAATAAAACAAATAAGAATTATTGAGATTTTTGAAAAAAACGTAAGTTTTTAAATTTTTTCCTCAAATATATACAGCTTGTTAGCATCTGTGCATCATTGGTAGTAGCTGAGTGCTGCAGAGATTTTTTCTAGTTATCTACCTATCTATCTATCTATCTATCTATACAGAAAAAAGCTGCACAGCACTCAAGATATAATGTGAACTGGTTTCAAAAAACTCAATATTCTTATCTTTTTATTTACTGGGGTTCTTGGTACATATATTGGCCAATATATGTTTGCTCATCAACAACTCCACGGTGACCCCAGATCTGATGAGTCCTACGCTGACATCCCTGTCCTCCTTGTCCTCCCTGTCCCACTTCTAAGGGTGCATCCTCACGATCAGGATACGCAGCGTTTTGGACGCAGCGTCTTTGCGCTGCGGGCGGGTTACTATTCGTAACCCGCCCGCAGCGTGTTTGGAGCTGCGGTGCGGGTTGCCAGGAGTCCGCTCCTCCTCCGCATGTTAATTACATGCTGCGGAGTCGGAAGTGGCTCCCATCAGGTGACTGCAGGGAGAAGCCACCTGCACCCGCCGCACATGGTGAGTACAGGGCAGCTGCGGCCACCCGCGGCTTGTGCTGCAGTGAATTTTTTTCTGGTTATCTATCTATCTATCTATCTATCTATCTATCTATCTATCTATCTATCTATCTTCACTAGGTTCTGTCACAGCTGTATGGCAGAACAGTAGGCAGACAGTTACATCAGCCCGCACAAACCTCTTTGTAGGGTCCAGCAGAAAATTACTCGCATTTCCCAATGACTTGCATTTTTACTCGCTATTCGAAACTAATACAAGAGTATTACAAAGTACTCGTTACGAGTATAGCGATTACGAATATTATGGTACTCACTCTACAATAAATTAGAGTCTGACCCCACTAAGGACTATTACAAGGAATAAAACAAGCTGGACTCTGGTCTACCTGACATATCCTTAATATCTGATGACCTAATACGAGAAAGTTCCAAGAACAGGCACATTCTACATGCTTCCCAAAATTCACAAACCAGGAAATCCAGGGAGACCAATCATTTCATGTGTGGGCACCCTCACCGAACACATTTCTGGGTAGGTAGAGGTGGTCTCAAACCCCTGGTAAAAGAGACACCCACTACATTCAGGACACCTCTGACCTATTGAATAAACTGTCAGCCATAGGTTCTCTACAGAAGGAACCATCCTCACCACCATGGATGTGGAGTTTCTGTACTCCAATATCCCACACCAGGATGAATTAAAAGCCTGCAAAACCTTCCTGGAAAACACAGGGATTGATGCTGATTCTGTGGTGAAACTAACAAAATTCATCCTCACCCTCAATTACTTTACATTTGATGACAACATAAATCTACAGGAGACTGGCACAGCAATGGAAAGCAAAATGGCACCACAGTATTTTCATGGCCAAGCTTGAAAGTGACTTCTTAACCTTTTATCCTCTTGTCCTATCAGGCTTCTGACCTATTACTCTTATATCTATGATATCTTAATCATCTGGACAGAGTCTGAGCAACGGCTGAAGAAGTTCCATGAACAGTTTAATCAGTTTCATCCCACCATCAACTTAGCACTCAACTACTCCTGCACTGAAATAAACTTTCTGGACACCATAATCAAGCTACGGAACAATGAAATAGAGACATCCCTGTACTGGAAGTCAATTGACCAGCCAACATATATTCAATGGGACAGCTTTCATTTAAAATACATAAAAAACTATTGTGTACAGTCACACCATCAGAAACAATCAGATATGTTCCAACCCTACAGATAGAGACAATCACCTTGAGGACCTCAGAAAGACCTTTTTGAACCAGGGCTACCGTCCACGAGTACTAGAATATCAAGGAATCATCTCCTACATTACAAAACTAAAGAAGAAATCAACCGGGTTCCTCTCGTAGTCACCTACAATCCAAATCTGGAGGTGTTAAAGGGAACCTGTCACCTCCTAAAAGCCACCTAACCTATCAATACATGTCCCTGCACCTTCCTATTAGCATTATAACCATCCCTCTCTGTGCTAAATGCTTCCTTTCAAAGTTGAAATAAACACTTTGATACTTACTCATTAGGATGATAATGAAGTGGGGATAATATGCAATTGTCCCCCTGGGCATGTTGTTTTTCAGCCTCCAGGATCCAGCCTCTCTGTCTGTGCTGCTGTGATGTGGAGCTGAAGGCAGGACTAATGATTTGCATTCTGTGAGTGACAGAGAGGGGGGGCAAAGCCTGCACAAGCAAAGCAGCACAGAGAGAGATGCTGGATCCCTTTAAGAGGTGCTGCACGGAAACTGCGACCACAACTACAAAAAGATGCCCGACTAAAATCAATATTTCCAGAACCCCTCACTTCTGTGTTTTAGGCAGCCCCCGAATCTAAAAAGCATCATTGTCAGATGCTCCCTGTTCTTCCCAATAACAACTGGAACCTTTCCCTGCAACCAGAAGAGGTGCAAAACCTGTACATTTATAATGACAACGGATAAGATAAAGATTCCGCTCATATCAGGACTACAAGATCCAAGGTACCCTTCAGCTGCACCACAACCAATATGATGTACTTAATTATATGTACAAAATGTGCGAGTGGGAACCTGTATGTAGGGGAAACGGGGCAACAACTCATAACTATGATGAACTCTCATCGCCATACAATAGAAGAAAGAAGGACAGACCTGCCTGTGCCTAAACGCTCATGGAGCCTGATCACACCATAATTGTCACGCTGGGAGTGGGGAAGACCCCCAGCGTAGGATAACGACGGGGGGGGGGAATAAGGAGTCCCTAACGCTAAGGGCACAAGAAGGAGACGGTGACCCCTAGACTTCCTAGAGCTGACCCTGTCTGCCCTGACGTCCCTATACAGTCTCCTCAACTGTCGCCGACCACGAACCTCGTCCCTCTCTGATCCTAGCACTATCTTATCTAAGGATCAGATGGAGAGGTTCACTAGACCCCCTCCACTATCAACTAAAGACAAACACCAGGAAGACAGACATTTGGGAAAAAGAAACACTTATCTGACAGCAGAACTCAGCAACCTCCACAACCTCAGCCTCTGCTGGAGCAAGGATAATGAGTGCACAAGGAACTATCACCTGCACCGAGGAAGGGTAATGAACCTCCTTATAAAGGTGGAAGGAATCTGCTGGGTCCTAGTGACCTACAATATTGGTGGATAAAACCAGACCGAGCACAAGACCTCCACAGCCGTCCCCCCATAACAGCGCGATCCCATCACACCCTTTCTCCATCTACACAGAAGGTAAATGCCCCTGAAAGAGACGGACCATCCTCCACCATTATGGCTGGTGGGCCACACGCTGGGGATCGTCTGCGCGTGGCCTCCACCCTGTCATCCCGTGTCACCCGTGACAATAATGGACATGAAAATACTAGTTTTGAAAGGTAACTTCAAATCTCAAAGAATCAGTAAACTGTGGGAATATATGTAATGTTGACCTTTGACACATCCAGAACAGAAATGAATGTATCACATGGATTTATGTATTTTTATATCAATTAAGGAAATTTTAAATCTTGGACCACTAGTCAAAGGACAATAACCTATCACAAGTGAACTCTGGTATTTATTGCCCAGATGCTCTTCCTCTACTCCCCTCCCAACACAGACCATTATGCCCTGCTTTATCAACCCTATACAGTATATGTACTGTATATACAGTATATCTGTTTGCTAAGAATGTGTCATTATTAAGCCTGAAGAAGAGACCTGAGCTGTCTCAAATGCTTGCTTTTTCTTACCATCTTTTCAGTTAGCCATTAAAAGGCATCAACCACTGAGGACTCTCAAATACTAATATATACTTTTCTATCTACTAGCTAACACAATACAAATATTTTTTAGCTTATATTTCTCCATGTAAAATAATGACAGCCTGTATTCACCTTGATGTCAGCGGCATTGCTTCGCTAAGCAGCGGCCACTTCACTCTCACTTCCTTCGGATGATACGGGCATCCAGAATGAGAAGGATATGAGAGTAAAGCGGCCAACTAGTGGCCGATGACAGACTACAGGGCTCACATGATGTAATTGTGGCGCCCCACTGGTCAGGATGCCACGTAAGGGTACTGCACCCATAAAAGGGAGTGTGGTACTCCTGTGACTTGGGGATTGGGATGTCACATAAGGGACCCCTCATTACACCCATGTACACTTTAGAGTAGGAGGAAGCTGAGTGGACCCGTTGCCAGAGAGACCCAGTCCCTGTGGGAGGAGCTAGGTGGGTTAGTGGAAGAGCGAGAAGAGAGTGAGTTCAGTGAGAAGGTGAGGAGAGCTCCTGTGGGGAGCGAGGAGTACAGGATGGCAGAGTAGCCGTCGGGAAGGAAAGAAGCCCTAACGGGCACCAGGTGTTGTGGTCCACCCGAATCCGGACCCGGTACGTCTACTGACCGGAGTGGTTCAGTCCTGACACGGAGGACTGGCTCTGAGAGCGGTGCGGGTGTTCATCCCCGAGCCGCGAAACCGGAGGCATGAGCTTCTGTAGGAAGTCGTGGCCAACACCCGACATAATCCCCAAAAGGCCCTGTATAGGTTCTGAAGGACTGGGAGAGGAACCCTCCAGAGAGGATCTGTGGGAGCTGGCTGTGGGCTCTGAGTGCGGGAGCACTACTAGGAAGCAGGAGAGAGAGCGCGGTGAGGAACAAGAGAAAGGAATGGCAGGCATACCACCGAGGGTCCCAAGTGAGATGTCCCGGTCCCCTGGTGACTACCCAGGCCAGCAGAACCCGTTAAGACTGTAACACCTGTCTTCCTGAAGTCTGCCAGTAAAGCCCGTACAGAGCTAAAGACTGTGTGACGTATCTTTCTTTGCCTACGCCTGAGGAGCTGCACACTTGTTCCTTGACTAAGGCTGTAACAGAGCCGCCTCCCTGTGTAAAACCCTACGGCCCTGGGGCGGGTCAGCTTTTAGCATCACAAACAGGATCCCATGCCCGGTAAAACCGGGTACTGTGCGCCTTAAACTGTGTTAAAAATACTTTATTTGATGCACCCCAAGATGGCGATATCAGAGACTTAACGCCATGTGCAGGCCGGGGGCTTTTTCTCGGCCCCCCGTCGTGGGAGGGCCCTGCTAGAGGCACCAAACTGCATGCCCACCTCAATTGCCACAGGAAAACCAAGAGGGCAGGCCAGAGACTAAAGTACTCCTGCCGGAACCTCTAAAGGGTCGGTAGGAAGAGCGAGGTGACCAGAGCTGAGTAAGAGGTCCCGGAGGAGCCTGGGGAGCCTAAGGTAGACATCCTGGAGGTCCCTGTAAAGATGCCTGATGTGGTGGTGAAGGCCGACATCGAGGAGCCAGCCACCCGGATCCCGTGGTGAAGAACGAACCAGAGGAGGTTGGTGGCGTCACAAGACATTTCAGTTTTTATTTTTATGCTTCCCCATTCAGCGACCAAGAGGGCCACGGACCGGGCAAACAGACCCGTGACATCCCCCAGTAAATCAACGCCTGGAACCGGGTACCCCACAGCCCTGGGGCGGGTCACAACAATGTAATAAGAGCAGCGCCGACACAGGAGGTGAGTACAGGCTCTTAATAATTGACATGGGGGAATATAGTAATGGAGAAAGGGTTTTTTCTATGTAATAGACCAATCCTTTAAATAAAAATAAAATTAGTTTGGTCTTACCATAACCATACTGACCAGGAGAATCATGTTACAATATAAAACTAAACCAAAAACAATGGAGGACATTTTTCCACTTTTTCACTGCAGTTGGTATTTTTTTTTCCAGTTTTCCAGCACATTGTAAAAGGAATGTTGTCATTCACATCTATACAACTTGTAATGGAAAAAAATAAAAATAGACCTCAAGCAAACCCTCCCACATTGATGCCGATGAAAACGTAAAAAAAAAGTTGAAGCTCTAAGAAGAAGAGGTGACAAAAAAAATGGAAATATTAGGGCAGAAATTGACCTAGTTAGAAAGAAGTTACAATGACCATTTTAAAGGAACCTGTCACCCAAATAACCCTTATAACCTATTAATACCTGTCCCTGCAGCCTTACAATACATTCTAACACATCCCTGTCTCACCTTTTGTAGTAATCTACAAGTACAATAATGTAGTTTGCAAACTTACGAAAATCTTGTCAGAGGGGGCGTTCCACCAAGGCATTTTGACCAGTAGGTGGGTCCCCTGTGCCGCGCTACCGCTGCCCTCATTGCTCTAATATGCCCTAAAGGGTGTCATTGTACAAATGCAGAGCGCCCCGGAACGTCACCGCTGCGACGCGGTCATGTGACGCCGGGATCGCCGCGTCACTTCCGGTCGCACACAGGCAGACTTCAGCATGCAATCTGCGTATGACTCACTCGGAAACGACTGCCGTATCTCTGGAGAGGAGTGCGTCAGCTCCATAGAAAAACATGCAGCTCCATGCTTCCATCCAGAGAGGCAGGGGCCATTCCAGTTGAGTCATATTAGACTCATGCAAGTATCTTGCATGCATCTTGCATAGTGTGTCTCTGCTCTTACTCTGCGCAGAACTTTATACATTAGAGCAGTAGTTTGTGCTCGGAGCTTTTCTTCATACAGCAAGGCAAGAATTTGCAACCATTGTCCGCAATATTTAGTGAACTCCTTCTTGACTGTTCTGATAATGGCTAATTAAGTATAAGCTCTATGAAAAATTGTGAGTGGGTCTGAGGTTTGGATATGTAGGAGTCCGCGTTTGTACTTATTAGACAAAAGGGTGGTAGAAAGGGTGTTTTTGGTCTGTTACAAAATGGGGGTTCCCCACGTTGGTTGGCGGCTTGCTTAAAGCTCCCCAGGCTAATTTCCATCCCCGGCTGCGCTTGGTAGAACAAGGCTGGCTTCACACTATATTCTGTCCAGATCATGATGCAAACAGGAGCATCTGCATGGGGCAGTGCGTCTGCAAATGCATACCACCCGCAGCAGACGGATGCCTGATCCGGACCGAGGGAGGAGGGAGGTGGATGGTGGAAATAGGGAGGGAGGGCACTTTGATCATGTTCAGTGTGGTCCAACAGATCCGATTAGACGGATCCACCCATTTCCGGAACCGGACACCATTTGCAATACATTATATTTGTGGCCACACTGGGACTCATCCGGATGCGTCAGGATTTTAGAACGAAGTCCAAAATCGTAACATTGTGCAGCCGTGGAGTAGGTAAGGAGGACAAAGTAGTAAGGATATGCTGAAAAACCTATCCAAAACACATGTGCCTGTGCAGCGGTCATGGGGCTGGGGTACTCGACTCTCTAGGGGTTTAACAGCTCAGGGGGTGTCACGGTGGGTGTCCCTGGAGATCATGGCCGCAACTAGTCGTTGAAAAAAGGGGGTTATTTACAGGGGAAAAGTCTATTTTGACGCCAACTCAAGTTCTGGCCTGTAGGTGGCCAGGGACTGCTGTGAGGGAGACCCCCCCAAGAGATGATGGTATAGCAGCCAGATGGTAAGCCCTCTCCATGCAATACCAATATCAGCAGCCTGACCATAGGGGGCGCTGCACCTGCGGCCCCATTTTAAGCATAGGACCACATTCCTGATCAGGAGGTTTTAGGATTTGGATGGATTACAACGCAAAACAAAAATGCAAGTGTAAAACCAGCCTAAAGGGCCCGTTACACACAACAATATCGCAACGATATCGTTACTATGTCACTGTTTTTGTGACGTTGCAGCGATGTTGAAACAACATCGTTGTGTGTGACACGTATCAACGATCAATGATAAGTCGTTGATTGTAGATTAATCGCCAGCACCATAAATCTGTCGTTGGTTGTCCGCTGGTCAGCACGCATCAGCGCGTGTGAGAGGGGCCAAACAACCAGCGTTAAGCGGAGCAGGCTGGTAACCATGGTAAACATGGGTATCTAGGCAGTGCGTAGTGATTAGTTACCCAATGTATATCCTGGTTACCAGCCTTCTCCACTTACAGGCTGGTATCCTAGGTACTTAGCGGGGTAACTAGGGACAGCGCTGTCAGCGCTGCCAGTGAACAGGAGACCCATTGCAACCCGGTGTTTATCTTAGCAGCGGTCACACACCTAAGCTGCATGACGTGCGCTTTAGCTGAGCGCACAGGAAAACACTGTCTGCAGCATTTTCCTGTGCGCTTTGATAAAGCGCATGTCCTGTGTGGCCGCTGCTAAGGTAAACACTGGGTTGGCTATGGGGCTGCGTTCCACAGGCTGTGTTTATAGCGTTACCGCTATGCGCTGCGGTTGCTTTTCAAAGATTTTTGCGCTGCTGTCACCCTCAAATGTGACCCTAGCCTAAGACTACTTTCACATCAGCGTTTCTTGGCATTCGCGGCAGATCTGACAGTGTTGTCGCATCTGCCGCCTAATGGATCACTTGCGGCAAGACTGTGTTCGACCTTCATTCGCTATGGGACTTGCGGACATCAGAGACACTTGTGGTTTTGCACTTGCTATTTTTCCGTTGCCACGAGTGCCGTATTTGCCAGAACAAACTGCAAGTGCCGCACATGTCCGCAAGTACCATAGAAAATTAATTATAGGCCGAACGCAGTCTTGCTGCAAGTGATCAGTTAGGCGGCAGATGCGGGTAAAAATGCAGATCTGCCGCGAATGCTGAGAAACACTGATGTCAAAGCAACCTAAGGCGTGTAGCCGAAACGCGTAGCACAGCACCCTGGTGGTCTGCACGAAGACTAAATTCCCCAAAAAATAATGTTGGAACTGTTTTTTTTTTCACCATTTCATCCCATTTGTAATTTTTTTCCCCATTTCTCAGCACATAATATTGTAAAATGAATGGTGTCATTGATCACAACAACTTGTCTCCCAAAAAACACTGCCTCACATGGCTAGGAGGATGCAAAAAAACAACTTATGGCTCCTGAAGGAAAAAGTATAACAACAAATGGGAAAAAAATGTCGGTGGAGGCAAAGGTTTAACAATGGGGTCTGTGCTTTGGGGCCTATATAATGGTTTATCAAGTATGAGGTCTGCAGTAAGGATAGGTATGAAGTGTATATTCTTAGGTCTGTATTTATTTAGGGGGACTATCACGTAAGGGTCAGGTCTGTTATAAAGAATGGGTCTGCATTTCTTTAGGAGTCTGTATTTTTATCACTGGGGGTTTTTGAGGCTCTGTTTGGGGGTCTTTATTTATATGGGTGTCCAGTGTGCTTTTTTACTTTTGGCGGTCTATATTAATTTTGGAGGATTTATAGTTGTTCAAGGAGTGAGCGTCTGGTCTGTATTTCACCAGGAGGTCTGGACTCTATTTAGGTGATCTGCTTGGGGGGAATTAGCTATATAAGGTGTTTGGTATGGAGGATATGGTCTGTTATAAATTGGGGGTCTGCCTTTATATGGAGGAGGTCTTGGGTCTGAGCTATGCGTGGGGGTCTTTATTTATATAAGGTGTTTACTGTGCTTTTACTTTCGAGGGTCAGTGTTTCATAGAGGAGTAGGGCATTTGGTCTATTATAAAGTGGGGTCTACATTTATTTTGGGAAGAGGACAAGGTATTGTGGTTCATTAGAGGGTCTGGACTGTGTTTAGGGGCTCTGGTTCGGGGCTTTATATAAAAGTATCGGTTGTGCCATTTTTCTTTGGGGGTTATGGTTTTGATACAGGGGGGAAGCTGTGTGGTCTGTCTATACAGTGGGGGTCTGCCTAATATAGAGATTGGGCTAGGGTCTGTGTTTCAGTACAGGAGTCGGGGTTGTTTAGGGGCTGTGATTGAGGGTCTTTTTATAAGGTGTCTAGTTTGTTTTACTTGGGGGGGAAGCTGTATTTGATAAGAGTTATTGGACATCTGGTTTGTTATAAAGTGGGGGGTTGGCATTTACTCAGGGGGAGCAGAATAGGCTTTTGTATTTCATTTGGGGGATGTGGATTGTATTTAGGGGGTCTTTATTGAATAGGGTATCTGGTGCGCTGTTTTACGTTTGGGGGCCTTTATTTGTTAGAGGCGTGAGGGTTTATACTGTTATACAGTGAGGGTTCAGGATTTATTTAGGGGAGCAAACTAGGCTTTGTATTTGATTAGGGGGTCTGGATTGTATTTGGGGGTGTTTATTATATAGGGTGTTTGGTGTGCTGTTTTACCTTTGGGGTATGTATTCATTAGAGGCGTGAGGGTCAATTCTGTTCTAAAGTGGGGAGGTCGGCATTTATTCATTTATTTAGAGAAGCGGACTAGGCTTTGTATTTCATTAGGGGGTCTAGACTGTATTTAGGTGGGGTCTTTATCATATAGGGTATCAGGTGTGCTGTTTTAACTTTGGGGCCTGTATTTGTTTAGATGAGTGAGGGTCTATTCTGTTATAAAGTGGGGGAGTTGGCATTTATTTTGGGGAGCAGACTAGGCTTTCTATTTAAGGTGGGAGTCTGGACTGTATTCAGTAGGGGATCTTTATTATACAGGGTGTCTGTTGTGCTGTTTGACCTTCAGAGTCCTATATTTGTTTGAGGCATTAGGTTCTATTCTGTTATATAGTGTGTGTGGGGGGGGGTCAGCATTTACCTAAGGGTCCAAACTAAACTTTGTATAACATTAAGGGGTCTGGACTGCATTTAGAGGTCTTTATAGGGGGTGGGGGGGGGGGGGGTCTGTATTTGTTTAAGGCATGGGGGTCTATTCTGTTATAAAGTGTGTGTGCAGGGGTAGGTCTACACTTATTTAAGGGTCCAGATTAAACTTTGTATTACATCAAGGGGTCTGGACTGCATTTAGGGGTCTTTATATGGGGGGGGGTCTGTATTTGTTTGAGGTGTGAGGGTCTCTTCTGTTATAAAGTGTGTGTGTGTGGGGGGGGGGGGACAAACATTAAACTTTGTATTACATTAAGGGGTCTGTTTCTATACTTAGGGGTCTCTCTGTCTGGTCTGTTTTTAACTTTTGGAGAGAAAGATGTCAGTATTTATTTATTTATTTGGGGGGCATCATAAATGGGTCCTTATGCATTGTTTGTGACTGAAGCCCATAGTTTGAGGACGTGTCCCATACAAATTGTTGGACTACAGTCCCCCAAACATGCCCCTCGCCTAAAGGGGTCACTGAGAGGATTCCTTTAATATGTTGATTCCAGTATATAGACTTGAGTACGACATAAGATCAATATAATGTGACCACTAGTTTTTCTGTAGGTGTTTTCTGATCGACTATTTCCAGCAGAGACTTTTCAGTCACAAAAAACTTTATTGCTCCACACGAAACCTGACAAAGTCCTAATCCTGACGTGAAGAAAACCCCCAAATGGTGCGTAAATTCGTGCAGAACCCACGTCCCCTCAATAAAAACAACCCCCATCGTGAGGACAGCGGAGTTCATCCCATTAAGGGAGGGGGAGGTTGGTAAAAAAGGGCGGTCTCCCCGCGCCTCAACCCAGGACTAATGTCCCATCACTCCCGCGCCCCAGACACCGCGCATGCGTAGTGTCCTTCCAGATTCCAAGTTTGGAGCTTTTCAGTGGCAGCCCTTGGCCCATCATGAGGTGCAGAGCCCGGGATTCTCGGCTGCAACTGCAAGTGCTGCAAATCTCTTTACGGAGCGCAGGAGGAGGAGGGCGGCGAGGACGAGCACCGTGCACTGCAAGTGCAAATCCAGGAACAGCCTCCTGCACCCCCGGCGGCTCTGCAGGCAGATCTGGAGCTGCACACTTTGCATCTTTGTTGTAAAACTAGAGAGAAAGAGAAGAGAGAGGAGAGGAGAGGCAAAGTCTTTTGTTGCACCCCTCCCCCCTCCTCCCAGCCAAAGCAAAGGGGAGAATGTCTCAGCCTGGTAAAGGAGGGTAAGAGGAGCCAAAATCTGGAGTTTGCACCGAGCAAATGCAAAATCCCCCGGGTGCATATGAGAGTGCAGGAGTGCAGGCAGCTGGGGGCCAGTGCCTAGGAAGTTTGAGCCTCCCCTGTGCAGATGCATTTCCTGTTTGCTGGCTGCCCTTCTGCAGAGTTCCTGCAAGGCTCAGGTGGGCTTCCATGCAACAGTCTGGGATCACCACTCCTAGTGCAAGCTGGACACTGGCAGCCCCAGCCTGCAGCCTGCACAGCAAGGAGGACAGGGCATGCACTTTTTATTTACGTAGACATTTTTCCTCCTTTGCATTATTATTTTTTTTGTATCAGGGAAACTTGCAATCATTCCTTCTCAGCTTTTCCTGAGTGCTTTTAGTTTTGCAGGCTTTACCATTAGCATTTTTTTTTTTATTTTTTGCATGCATGATTGCAGTTTTTCCAAGGTTGCAGATTGCTTTTCCACAGTGCAGTATTTTTGCACATCATAATGATTGCAATTTTATTTTGCACTGTTGCAAATTTTGTCCTGTTGTTTTTCTAGAGTGCATTTATTTTTGCACATTATTATGATTATTATTATTATGCAGTTGCATGCTTTTCTTTTTCTTGCACGTTGAGAACAATTTATCTTGCATGGTGCATATTATTCCCTGTTGTTTTTTCCCTAGTGCATTTACTTTTGCAGGCATTTATATAATTTTGTACTATTTTTTATTTTCTATGATTTTGGAGTTCATTTTTTTTTTTTTTTTCAATTGCAGATTTTTCCCCTTGGGGCATTTAATTAATTTTTATTTATTAATTTTTATTTTTATGATTTTGCAGTTGATACTATTTTTTCTTGCACGTCAGGCTGATTAAAAACTTTTTTTGCCTTTTTCATTTTTTAAATTCCATTGCTTTTCCGATTGAAATTTATTTTTGCTATATTCATTTTTGTTTAAAATTAAAAAAAAAACCCCTCTGAAAAAAAACATGAATCATCTCCCTGTGAAATTGCAAAAATTTTTTTTTGGGTCCTTTTACCTCGCAACATTCATGCAATTTCCCCTTGAAAAATTACTGGTTCAGTGAAAAAAGGCCCCTTTGGGTTTTTTTGTTGCTGTCACAAATGAAAACAGTTTTTTTCCTGATTTCACTGCAACCGTAAGTGGAAGTAAAAAATTTCATGCAATGTTCGACTGAAAGGAAAACCCCAAGGGCCCCGTTTACACACACCAATTTTTCTGAAAAATTAAAACAATTACGGGGTTTCAGTGAAATCTTGGCACATTTTTTCCAAAAAGTACGCGCCCCCAAAAGGGAAAACAAGTGCCCCCTTTTTTCACTGAAACCCAGTAATTTTCAAATTTGGCGATAAGTTGGGGTTGTAAAGGGGGCCCAACTTTAAGAAAAATGTGAAAATGAAAAAAATTTAAAAAAATATACAAATATATAAATTTTATGATTTTGCATTGATTTCTTTTTCTTCATGTTAGAAAAGGGGAATGTTTTTTTAAAAAATAGGGTTTTTTTTTTGGTTGTTTACTATCTTTTTGTATTTTTTTTTTTTTTTTTGCATGACGTTTATTTTTACTTTTTTTTTTTTCACGCTTGAAAGGGGTTGTGATTATTTTAAATTTTTTTTCAGATTATTGTAATGTTTTTTTTTTGGTGTTTGTTTCCCATTTAGTTGTTTTTGCCCCTTGCATTATTTAAATTTTTTTTAATTTTTTTTGACCCCCCCCCCCCTTTAGTAATTTGACTTAATTTTTTACAATTCCCGAATATTGTCATTTTTTTTTTTTTCCATCATATTGAAAAAAGTTTAAATAGTTCGATACCCTGGAAACCCCCAAAAAAAAAAGCAGGGAAAAACGCGAATGTGCTAAAAAATCAAATTCACTAAGCAAAACAAATAAAAAAATTTGTCGGTAAAATTAACCAAAAGGAAAAATTAAAATAAAGGGGTGCAAAAACCCTAGTCAAAAAAAAACCCCCTTCCCCAAAAGGGAAAAATTTAAAAGGGTTTGGGGAAAAAATATTGCCCCCATTTCTTTATTTATTTTTTTACAGATTTTTCCCCCCCACCTATTTATTGTGAGGGCTGTTTTTCCAGAGCAAATTTTTGTTGCATTTTATTTTTTTCATTATATGTTTTCGGTTCAACTTTTAATATTTGGGGTCAGTTAAAAAAAAATTGAAAATAAATTTTTTTTTTTTTCATTGCTTTAGTGAACTTTGCTTTCCTGATGTTTTATTTTGCATGTAGCCCAAATTTTTTGTTGCTGTTGTAGTTTTTGTTTGACTGTCATTTTATTGTCCCCTTTTCCTCCCCCCTCCTTTTTTTCCCCTTTCCCAGTCTGTAATTATTGACCCCCCTCCTTTCTTTTGCCCCAGTCAGCTTTTGGATTGATTGGGGGGGCGCGATTTTATACGCTGAGCTATTTAAAAAGGCCTTTTTTTAAAGACCCCTTTTTTTTGCCCTCCGGCCCTTAAGGTTTGGGGAGCGGTGTGGAGGCCAAGAAAAAAGCAATACAAAAAAAAAAAAATTTTGGGGGGGGCTTTTTGGAGGGTGGGGGAGACTGTTTGCAGATGCTTTAGGGTCGGGGTTGTTGGGGGGTGGGCTCTGAAATTAAAAATTTCTTCCATTTTTTTTTGGGAATTTTTGGGGCAGTTCATGGGGAAGGGGGGCTTTTTTTTTTTCCCCGCCGTAATCTATCTGCTGAGGCTGTAAATTTGTTAGTGTGTACTTTATGGGCCCCCATAAATTTTTGGGGGATCCTAAAATTTTTTTCCCAAAAAAAGTACCCTTTTTAAGGCAGGGGCACACACCAAATTTTTCTTTTTCCCCCCCCTCCCCCCCCCCAATGTATTTGGGCAAAATTTTACATGTTTTTTAAGGGCATGAAAAACCCTTTTGTGAGCTGCTGGGATGCTCGCTGCAACTTGCATGAGTCGCCCGACCCCCGGGTTTGGGGTGGGAGGGGGAGCTGATTCTTTTTCCCCTTTGGGGGGAAAACGTTTCCCCTTCAGAAAGGCGGGGGCCCCGGCTGGTGACTCAAGCAAGATGCAGGTAAAATCCCCTTAAAAGTGGTTTCCCCCCTAAAAGGGGCAGTAAGAAGTCCCTGCGACACCAAAGGAGGGTCGTTCCCTTTCCAAAATAAATGTTGAGCACGGGGGTTTTTAAAATCTCAAAACTCCTTTTCTTTTCCCCAATTTTTGCCCCAGGAAAGCCCAAACGACATAAATTTTTGGTTGTGTTTGTCAATTTGGGGTCTCAATTTAAAGGGGACTGGTTCCCCCCAAAAAAAGGGAAAAGTGGCGGGGAGAAAATGATTGTGTTTCCTGCAGTGGGCCCCAGCCCTTGGGATAAATCTGCTAAAAAGTGTCCCCCCGCTCAAGGCAAGTGTTTTAAAAAGACTTTTTTCTGCACAACATCCCACTTAAAAAGGAAAACTGCCAATTTGTTTTCCAGCCATTAGGTTGTGCCCCAAAATCGCAGGCAAATTTTAAACTTGTGACTGGCGTCATTATGTTCTCATCTTGATGGGGAAATTCCAAACTTTTTAAAGTATATGAAGGCGTTTTTCTTTTTCCTTTTGGGTAATTTTTATTCATTTGATGCGTTTAACCCCATAGCACTTTCCCAAAATTTTTGCCACTGTTCCCTTGGGGTCAAAATCAAAATACCAATCTTGTCTTTGCGTGGGGAAACTGGAAAAAACCCCTGAAAACATGGGGGAAAATCCCAAACGTTACGATGTTGCCCTTGGTGGGATTCAAATCCAGGACCCCCCGCGCTGCAAGGGGGCAAAAGCTAACCCTGAGGCCCGTACCGCCCGATTTGTGGAAAAAGCATTTCAAAATTTATATTTACGTATTTTTTCCCAATTTTTTCTATCTTTGGACAATCTGATGACAATCTTCGTTTTGGGTTTTTCTCATTTCTATATAGCATGTTCGCTCCACGCTTTCCCGGGGGAAAAGGTCAAGCCAGCGCCCTGACGGTACTTCCCCCTTTCCCGAAAAAAAAAGGTTGGGTGCCTATTCCCCCAAATGCCCAAACTTCCTTTTTGTGGATTTTTTTGTATCCATTTTTTCCTTTTGGGGCTTTTTGGGGATGTACACCTTTGGGAACCCCCAAAAAAGTCGTGTATGCCCGCCCCCTATAAACCACCCCCCCCACTTTTGCCCCCAAAAAAAAATGGGAAAAATTTTTGACTCCCCGTTTGCCAGGGTGGACTCCAGCCAGGATACAACCCCCGTTTAGGTTTACAGCAGCCTCCCCCGTGGTAGTATACGCAGCCCCCCAGTGGTAGTATACACAGCCCCCCGGGGGAGTTTACCCCCACCTTTTTCCCCTTTTGGAGTATACAGCCGCCCCCCCAGTGGGGGTATACACACCTCCCAGGGGTTTTTACCCGCAGCCTCCCCCTGGTTTTAACCCCCGCCCCCCAGTTAGTATTTTAGCAGTCCCCCCTGGGGGTAAAAAGCCCCCCCCAGTGGTTTTAAAGAGCCCCCCAGTTTTGGAGTATACAAACAGCCTCCCCCGTGGTAGTATACGCAGCCCCCCATGGGGGTAACAGTGCCTCCCCGGTGTATCAGCTGCCCCCCCGTGGGGGTATAAAGCTGCCTCCCCCGTGGAGTATAAGCTGCCCCCCCCGTGGGAGTATACGCACCTCCCCCTGGGGGTATCGAGCCTCCCCGTGAGTAACAGCACCTCCCCCGTGGGGTAACAGCCCGCCTCCCCCCTGAGTATACAGCACCTCCCCCGTGGTTTTTTTTACGCAGCCTCCCCCCCTGGGGAGTATACAGCGCCCCCCAGGGGAGTATACAGAAAACCCCCCGGAACAGGCCCCCCCCCCCTTTTCCCGGGACCGGAAAAAAAAAAATTTTTTTTACCATGTCCGTCGCGGGCCCTCCGGGGTTGCCCACACACGATCCCGGGCTTTAATTTTCCCGTCTTCCCATTCCGTATCGCGGGGCAATGACGTCATTTTCCCCGACTCAGGTTGGGAAGCGGAAAAAGCCCCCGGGGTCTGTGTGGCAACTGGGGCGGCGCGACGGACACTGGAAGTTATTTTACTTTTACAGGGTGCGGCAAGGGGGGGCCCCGGGCTTTATGGGGGGGGCCTGTTACCCCCGGGGTGCGGCTGTAAAATTTTTAAAAAAAGGGTATAACCGAGGGGGGGACTTTTCAAACCCCCCAAATTTGGGGGGAAAAACTTGTTATACGCCTATATACGGGGGTGGTGAGGTTTTTTTTCCCCAGTATTTTAAGCCCCCAAAACCCAGGGGCGATAAGAAGTGGGGGTGTTTTTTTTTATACTTTTTTCTGATTGTTCCATCCTGGTTTTGCTGCAAATTTTAGGTAAAAAATCACCAAAACTTATTGGAGCATTGGTTTTTGGGTGGATGCAAAAATGCAGCCTTAGGCCCCGTGGCCCGGGGTTGTTTGATGTTTTTTTTACGCAGACATTTGAAAAATCTTTTTAAAGCCCGAGCGGGGCTGTGGAGTCAGTCATGGAGTCAATTCCATTTTTTTTGAGTTGGATTAAAGGGGAAAAATTTTTTATTTGAATTTTTTTGGCTTACTGACTTCATTCCCTGGTCGTGGATTTTTTTAGTGGTGTCTTTTTTTTGGGGGGGATGCGGGAAATTGAAGAGTGGGAAAATTTTGGTTAAAACCTTCCCCAACCTTATGCCCCTTTTGAACCCCGGAAAGGAGCGTTAAAAATGCAGTCCCTTTTTGGGGTTTTTTTCCCCCCTTTTATTTAGGTGCAAAAATTTTTTTTTTTGGGACCAAAATGGGGGAAGGAAAAAAAAAAAACGTGGGACCCACTTTGAATTCATAGACTTTAGGGCCAAAAGAAAGTTTTGGGAGATTTCAAAATTGCACAAAAAAGCAAGGGCCGGGGTATTCCTGTATCCCCTATGTGTAGAGTGAAAAAGGGGGTCTTAAAAAGGGAACCTTTAAACCCCCCTGACCTTCCCCAACTGTCCCAAACCCCCTTCCCTTTGCTGCTCCCCAACTATCCTTCTCTGCTGTAAACCCCCCCTTTTAAAGAGAAGAAAAATGCTTTAATTCCCCGCCAGCGCTCTCCCCAGAAAACTGGAAAGGGGGCCCCCGGCTCCGTTCCCCCCTCCCGCTGAAAACCCCGCACACCCCGCTGGGCTCATTTTCTGTTTGACTCCCCCTGTTTTGGAATCTCCCCCCCTTTTTTCCTCCTATGATGCAACCCCGTTCATCACACCCCGGCCCGGGCATTATGGGCCCGATCATGTCGGTCCCCAATTTTCAAAATTTTCATGGGGCCGGTGTGCATCCCCGGCCGGGGCATCATAGGAGGAAAAGGGGGGGGGAATTCCAAATACAAAGGAATCTACAGAATAAAAAAAGCCAGCGGGGCGTGCTTTTTAAGCAGCGGGGGGGGGGGGAGAAGGACCGCCGAGGTGTCCGAAAATTCAATGTAAAAAATTTTCTTTTTTTAAAAGGGGGAATTTAGAACAGACAGGGAGGGTTTTGGGAGCCCCTTTTGGAAGGGGTGGGACACTAGTGAAAAGGTTGGGGGGAATTCCAGGTGACATTTTTAAACCCTTTTTTTTTTTGGGGGGGGGTTAGCAGGTGGTCTTAACTTTAGTTTCCCCCCCTTTTATTATAAGGACCCTTTCCCTCCCTCAAAAAACCCCCCCCCCGACATTTTAACCCAAAAGTGGGTCAAGTTTTCCGGGTGGGGAACCTACCTGAATAAAATGGTCTGGGAACTTAAACTAGCTATTGGGGGGGTTTTACTGCAACCAAAAAAAGAGGTTTTTTAGGTGAGGAATTGTACCAAATCCCCCTCTCGAAAAATGCAAAATTTTTACTTCAGAAGGGGAATGGGTGAACCCACGCCCCCCTTTTGGGAGCGCCTCAAAGTCATAAAGCTTTCCACAATTTTTTTAAATGCTAAGGGGTTTTTGCCCGATCAAACCCCAAACTCGACGCTGCGGTTTTCCCAAAACCCTTTCTTGGCTGGCTTCCCCACTGCGGGTTTTTCCGGTCCGGGGGGTCCCGGGGTGCCCCTGAAGGCCCGGACTGGGGCGCAACAGGATGGGGGCTAATATGCCCCCGTTTGGGTGTCACTGCAGCCGCAACAGGGGAGGACCGCGGGGGCCTGCGTCCTAATTAGCAGCAGGAACTGCGTGCGGGGGCCCACTAGAGGGGGGATATTAAAACCCCCCCGTCCGTGTGCTGATCCAGTACGCGGCTGTCGGGGCTCCCCGGGCAGCCCCCGGGCCCGGGTCAGCCGCAGTGTGAAGCCGGGGCCCTTGCTCACTCACACAGCCAGTTCAGAAATCCCCCCATACATGATGAGGGGGGAAATTCCCCCAAAGCAGGTCGTAGTTTTTTGGTTTTGGGGCTGGACAAATCCCTAGTAAATTAAAAATTTGGGGGGTTGGAAAAATATGAAAATTTGAGGAGTACCCAAAGGGGCGCTGGGGTTTTTTCCCTTTCCACTGAAGTGCAAATTTTTTAAAAATAGTCACAAAAACCCCGCTCTCCAAAACAAAAAAAAAAAAAACCCAAATTTTAAAAACACTTGGGGAGTGCACAAAAATTTTTTTTTTTTAAAACTTTCCCAAAAAAAAAACCCCCCAAAAATTCCTAACCCAAAAAAATCCCCTAAAAAAAATTTTTATTTCCTTTGGAAAAATTTTTCTTTTTACCTTCCCCTTTTAAAAACCCTTACTTTTTAAAAAAACCAAAAACTTTAAAAAAACCCCCCAAACCCAAAAAATTAAAATTTTTTTTAAAACCAAAACCCCTTTTTTTTCAAAAATTTTTAAAAAAAAACCCCCCCCCCCCCCAATTTCAAAACCCTTTAAAAAAACCCCCAAAAATTTTTTAAACCCCCAAAATTGTCCTCAACCTCCTCCTAAAAATTTTTCCCCTTTTCCCCCCCTTTTTTAAATTTTAAACCCCCAAAAAAATTTTTTTAAACCCCTATAAAATTTCCCCCCTTGAAACCTTTCCCTTTAAAATTTTTTTTTTAAAACCCCCTATGGGGGGGTTTAAAAACCCCTTTTTTTAAATTTTTTAAATTCTTTCCTTTTTTGTGGGTTTTTAAAAAAAGGGGGCAAAGTTAAAGTGTTCTTGGTGGTTACACCCCCGGGTGATCCGGGCTTTTGAGTGAAGACACCCGGGGGATGAACGGGACTAGGGGGTTTTAAATGCCCACTGGGTCCGGGGGCCCCGGGGAAAAAATTTTCGGCCCCTGAAAGGTTGGACCGGGCCCCCGGGGGGTTCCCAAATTTTAATAAAGGGGGGGGGGGAATTTTCGGGGGGGGGCACCCCGGGGGCCGGGGGGGGAAAAATTGGGCCCCCCACCCCCTTTTTTGGGGAATCCCGTCCGGGGGTTTTTTTAGATTTTTGTCGGGGAAAAATTGGGTTTTCCCCCGGGGGTGTAAAGGGGGGCCCTTTTAAAGGGGGGAATTTTTTCCACCGGGTTTTTTTTGGAAGGGGAATCTGAGGGGGGAAAAAATAATGGAGGCCCGGGAAAATCATTTTTTTTTCCAAAAGAGGGTTTTACTTATTTTTAAAAACTCCTTTTTTAATTTTTTTTAAAAATTTTACTTTTAAAAAAAGGGGGGTTTTTTTTTTCTTTTTATTTTTTAAGCCCAATTTTTGGGGGCCGGGGGAACCTTTTTGGGGCCAAAATGCCAATGGAACTGTAAATCTGCAGGGGGAAAAAAGCTTTTAAAATTTTTTCACAAGGGGGCCAAAAAAGGCGGGGGCCCCCAAAAAGGGGAAGGGCCCGTTGGGGGTTTTTTTAAGGGGGGCGCTGTTTTTTCAGTTTTCTTCTCTAAAAGGGGTGAAGGGTTTTTTTTTTTCCCCCAAAAACGGGTTTTTTTTTTTTTTTTTTTTTAAACCCCTTTTGATTGGATGTTTCCCCCCCCGGGGCCCCCGGAAAACCCTTTTCTTACCGGGGGAACTTTCAAACTGAAAAGATTTTTAAAACCCCCCTTTTTTTTAAATTTTTTTTAATTTTTTTTTAATTTTTCCCTTTATAGAAATTTTTTAAAAAGGTTTTTTTTTTTTTTTTTTTTTTTTTTTTTTAAAAAAACCCTTTTGGGGGGTTTTTTTTGGGGGCGTCCCATATTAAACATCTGGGGCCCTTTTGTCCCCGGAAAATTAGCGAGCACATAGATATTTCCTAACAGACCTTAGGCAGAATGTCCCCGGGAATTTTTTTAGGCTTGGGTTTTTGGGGGGCCCAAAAAGAAATCCCTAAGGTCATTATCTTAAAAAATTTAAAAGAGGGAGGTAAAAGGGGGGGTTTCACAAACCAACTTTTTTGTCCAATTTCCCCGCCAACTTGCTGGTTGCAGTTTAAAAAAAAAGGGCATATTAAATTTCCCCCTTTTACACGCCAAAAAGGGAGCTTTTTTCCCTGATTTCACTTTAACCCCCCCAAATTTGGGCAGAAGTTGGGCAAATAATTGTGTGTAAAAACCCCCCCTCAGGGTTAGAGATAAAATATGACCCAATAGGTAAAAGGGGGGTTCACCTTTGTGTTTGTGAGGGGGCAAACCACTATAAAAAAAAAAATCACATTGCTTTCAGTTTCCCCCCCCTGGGGCAAAAAAAGAAGGGAGGGGGTGAAGGGGGTTTAAAAAACCCCCCCTGCCCGTGTTTTACGAGACCCCAATTTAGGGGGGCCCCGGTTTTTTTTTTAAGGGGGAAAACAAATCGTAAAATTTTTCCCCCTTTCCGGGGGGGGCCCGGGAAACGCTTGACTAATAAATCAATAATTTTTTTCACCCTTTTTTTGGGAATACCCCCCCGGGTGGTTTTTTTAACCCCCTTTTTTTCCCCCCCACTTTTTTTGCCCCATGCCCCCGGGGTGCCGCAGCCGGATCTGCTTTTATAGTGGTTGTGGGGGCCCAAACCACACAAGGTGAAGCCTCGGGGGTTAATTTTTTTCATTTTTTTTTCTCCAGACTCTTCATCCCCCTACTGTAATTTTTTCCCAGATTTTAAAGAAAAAATTGGGTTTTTTTTTTGGGTTTTTAAGGGGGAAACACAAAAAATTTTAAAAGGGGAAAAAAACCCCCTTTAAAATTAAAAACCACTTGTGTTTAAAAAAATCTTATATTACAAAGGGGGGGGCCCTTTATTTTGGAAAACCCCCGGGGGTAAAATGGGGGAAAAATTGGGATACCAACTTTTCCCTTTTTTTTGGGACATTAGTATATGGGAGGGGGGGAAAAATTTCCAGATGGGTGCTGACCCTGGCGGCCATTTTGGGGAAGGTTTTGGCCCTTTTTGGTTTTCCAAAATTTTTTTTTTTTTTAATGGCCCGAGGGGGGTCTGACACATCAAAAATATTGAAATTTCAGAAGAAAAAAAATGTTGTGTTTGGGGTTTTAAAAGGGGAAAATTTAATTTTTTTATGATTAAAATTTAAAATTTATTCTTTTTTTTTCCCAAAATTTTTTTTGGGGGAATTTTCCTTTTTAAAAAACCCCCAGGGGGTTGTCTATGCTGTGAAAAAACGAATGTGAGCAATGAAACAAAAAATACTGGGGAACCCCCGAGCATTTTTTTTCTGGGGGTGGTCAGAGTGGGAGAAGAGGGTTGCATTGCAATCCCAAAAAAAATGGGCAGCACTTTTTTCACATTTAAAAATTGTAAATAAATCGCAAAAAAAAAAAAGTTTCATTAAAAAACCCCAAAAAAAACTATTGTTTTTTTTAAAAATTCCAATAAAAAATGGGGTCACTTTACCCTCTTCCCATGAAAAAAATAAAGTTGGGGTCCAAAATTTTGGGGGCCCATTCAAAATGGCCGTCATGGTCACCCCCCCATATGGAAAATTTTTTTCCCCCCCCCATAAACTAATTTTTCCACAAACAAGAAAATTGATATCAACCAAAAAAAAATTCCCCTTTTTTTTAGGGTTTTTTCCATATAGACGGCCCACCTTGTTTTGCGTTTTAAATTAATTTTATTCAGTAGTTCAATAAAAAAAACCTTTTTTTTTTATAATGTTAAAAATTTTTTTGAGTTTTTTTGTATGGGGTTGACCCCCTTTCGCCCAAAGGGGTTTTGGGGGGTTTTAAAAATTTTTCTATTTTTGTATCAGTAAAGGGGGTTATTAATGGGAAAAGTTAATTTTCCCCAAACCAAAAACTGCACTTTAAAAATTTGGGGTGTTTATTTGCATTGAAAATACAGGGTCCTACTTGTGAGACTCACGGGAGTCTTGCATCACTTCACCCACCTGGGGGGCACCTTTGGGAGCTTTCGACGGGGCCCGTGAGCTTAAAGTTGCCCCACTGCTTATTGGTCCATGTAGACGTACTGCTGGGAATATTGCATTGGTGTTTTGTAAGGGTGCTTATCCCCATATTTTTGGAGTGGTTCTGCACCAAAATTCACATGGGAAATAAAAATGATTAAAATTTGTTTGAAACAAAGCTCCTATGTTCCAGCTTTTTTTTTTTATCCATTTATGGCAGCAAGTTTTTTTTTTGAAATTTGTTCTTTTTTTTTTCTATCGTTTTCCTTGTTGCCTCTTATTTACAATAAATTTGTGGAAAATGCACATTTTTGGTGCAATTTTTGCCAAGAACGGGTCCCAAAAACCCAAAACAGTTCATTGGCTGTGGTGTGAAACCGGCCTTAGACAATCCGGTCGGGGGCGTCCGAGTGAACCTGCACCCCCAGCCCCGATTTTTTGCTGTAAGACAGCCCTATGGGGCTGGATGGCAGCTACCTGCCATCTGATTTCCAACAGTCCAGGAGATCCGGGTGTATTCAGATTTTTCTCCTGGACACAGAATTGCTGCTTGCATCATTTTTGTGTCCGGGGCGAAAAAATCACCCAAATTGGATCCTCCCAGATCCGGGGCAATCCGGCGCTCCTAACATTGGGAAATCTATGGCACCGAATTGGCCCAAATCTGGGGGGATCCGGACACCTGTGGCTGAAGTTCATCTGGCCCCTGTGACGCCTGTTCCGTCTACAAACGGGACCGGAGAGCATATTTGCCCTCCGGTTCTGTTTGCAAATCTGGGCCAGGGCTGTCAGGTTCGCCCCGGACCTGATAGTACCGTGGTGTGAAACCGGCCTCACTTGTAATTAATAATGCACCAAAAACACGTTTTTATGAGGGTGAGGTCACACCCGGGAATTATTTGGTGCAGATTTTCTGCAGGAAATCTTCATGCATTTACGCTGGTGTCACCTACCGTTTTTTGGTATCTTTGTGATTCCAAAATTTCCCCTTTTTGGCCCCATTGACATTTCATGGGGCTGCAGACACTTGCCGGGTGCATCCAATTCCCCCCGATCCGGTGTCCCATTTTTTTTTTTTTTTTTTTTTTTTTTTTCCCCACTGAGGCCAAAATCACAATGTTACAATTTTGGTGTCTGTGTCAAAAACCGTGGACACCAGGATCCAGGGCGTATCTGGTTTTTTAAAAAAAATGTGGGTTCTGTGTAACCTGGGCCCGGTGGACCTCCGGATCCTGCTGGATCTGGACGCATGAACCGGGTTTTTTTTTAAAATGCGCTTGCCCAGAACACCGTTTTTAAATGATATTTGCAGAAAAAGGTAATCACCTGGTTGCCCCCCGCAACTGATACCACTGATCCATAAGACAGGTCATTGGTTTAAAACTGGTACGGATGCATACAGTTGCATCATTTCAGGGGAATCTGGATGGATACAGGGGTTTTCCTGCATACCCCGGATTCCAAAAAATGGCAGTTTTGAAAGCAGACTTGCCTTTATGATAGTACCAATATCAGCTGTTTGCCTTATACATTTTTCTTCCAGCTACAGATGTGTTGCTGGAGGTGTAAGGTCATGGATGAGAGGTTTTCTGTGACTACTGGTAACTGAAAGACCGTTGTGGACAGAAACTTTAGTACTGGAAAGTAAGATGGGTTGTAGATGTAAAACACAATGTAAAATTGCACCTAGCAGGAGGCTGCCAGCTCCCCTGAGAGGCAACACAAGTGTCTGAATACCGGTGCTCAATCTCCTGCAACCCAAGCAATGGATGCGATTGTGGCACCTGCGACCAGCCATGCTATCAAGGAGATGATTGGTGGTATTTGTAGACTCAAGGCTACCTTAGGGCGTCAGTCACACTGGTACAGACAGAAACTTTACTACAGGAAAGTAAGATAGGTTGTAGATGTTACAACTAAGGTCGGCTTGACACCAGGTTTTTTTTCCCTGTCAGGTTCTGTCCAGTGTTTTGCAGGAAGCACCGGACAGAACCTGACAGCCCTGGACAAAACAGAACCGGAGGGCAAATATGCCCCCGATCCTGTCTTGTGCCGGAATCCTCCCTGCGCGTGGCTGCCGCTGTCCAAGTGCTTGAAATTTCAGCAGTGGAGCTCTACACATACTGAAATTTCAGCCACGGCTCTTTTAGCTGCACTGTCCAGGTGCTGAACGAGCACAACTTGAATTTCAATGCCGCCACTTGTTGAGCACCTGGCATATGGGAACTGGTCCAAATTTTTTTTTTTTTTTTTTTTTTTTTGAGACTCATTCGGTGCGATCCGGCACCCATAGACTCCCATGTTATGGGGCGCTGGATCCGGGAGGATCCGATATTTTGCCCTGGACACAAAATTCTGCAAGCTCCGATTGTGTCCAGTGCAAAAAAAACAAAATCTGGCAGATCTAGCCGGACAGACAAGCAAAACGGATGACAAATAGCTGCCATCCGACGCCATAGGGATATAATATGAGGCAAAATCTGATCCGGGGCTGTCCGGTTTCATACCGGATAAACCTGGATCCCCAAAATCGTGGTGTGAAGCTAGCCTTGCCCTAGGGAGGGGATGACTCCTCATGTAAGACCGAGCTCGTATGTCTCCTGGTTTTGGCACTTGGGTATTCATGTCCTGTCCCTTTGGTGTCCTTTGGGCCCGGCCCTGTGCCATAAATGTTCAAGATGTGAATGCCCTTTTATGTTTGCTTAGAACTGCATTAGCGAAACCTTCATTATAAACTACATATCTCTTAGCTTCTCTTCCTTATATTATATAATGTGTCACAAGGAGCCCTGACAGATTGGCTTTAATAACCTACTTCAAGCTAAGGGCAATACCGGTAACTTTTTTTTTTCTTTTTAACTAGGATTTCCCTTTGTGGCAGGTATCGTTATAACAAAGTAGGGGAGATATCTCTTAGATACTTGATATATGAACAGGCCAGGAAATGAAAACCACAGAGATCCTTTTTTATTTCCTGAAATTAGTTTACCATTCATGATCTGTTTTTATTCCTAGGTCAGTGAGTGGTTTTTAACAGATGCATTGCGGCATATTGATTGGCGGTATAATTAGCACTTTTAATATTAAGGATGTCTCTAAAGTTTTTTTTTTTTTTTTTTTTTTGGCTCCTCCTGGTGATCATAGATAGAATTAAGTTCTTTATTTGTATTCTTTAAATAATTATTATTATTCCACCATTTGTTCCATGGCGCTTTACATGTGAAATGGCATACATAGACAAGAACAATACAAGGCAGAGACCCGATACAGGAGGGGAGAGGACCCTGCCCTCGAGGGCTCACAGTCTACAAGGGATGGGTGAGGATAGTCGGTGACGAGAGAGGACCTTGCCCACGAGGGCTCACAGTCTACAAGGGATGGGTGAGGATACAGTAGTTGGGGAGAGAGGACCCTGCCCATGAGAGCTCACAGTCTACAAGGGATGGGTGAGGATACAGTAGGTGACGAGAGAGGACCTTGCCCACGAGGGTTCACAGTCTACAAGGGATGGGTGAGGATACATTAGGTGAGGAGAGAGGACCCTGCCCGCGAGGGCTCACAGTCTACTGTATACACTTTAGATGAACGTTATGGCCATGATCTGTATGGGATCCTCCCAACTCTGTCCCAGCAGATTATGTTGAAAGGGAAGGATCGGGCATGTTGGAATTTAAGTGCCCAATCCATTTTTTATATAAGATGTGTGGGGGGTGATAAGGCTGCAGCTTTCCCTTAATTCCCCTGTTGAAAACGCATGAATGTTTGGTGCATCTGAGTGCGCATGTGTTTATGGGGGAGTTGGGAGAGCCAACGAGTGTCTCAATGCATGGATGGGTCCTTTTCCCAATGAACTTGTAGTTTTGCCAGAGATAAGTGACATCACCGGTTTTTGGAATAAGATGACTGCTGAGAGTGTTGTGTTCTGGTGCTTAGAAGCCTTTGCATTTACGTAGTTTGGAAAATGAAATAAGTTCTGGTGTGTAGTGTAGGTCCTTCACCTTCCCTCTAACCATTTCTCAAAGATCTCCACTTCATTGCTCCACTTCTCACCTGGCATCTTGTATTTTACAGCAGAGCGGCACTCATTATTCTGCTGGTGGAGTACATACCGTATTTTTCGCTTTATAAGACGCACCTGATTATAAGACGCACCCCCAAATTTGGTGAAGGAAAAGAGAAAAAAATAATTTGTTAAATGGGGTCCATCTTATAATGCCAGTGTCCGTCTTACAAATCATATATATGTCAATACTGGTATATATATATCCCCCATTGCAGGCACAGTGGCCCCCGCTGCGGCCCCCACTGCTGCTGGCCCCCACTGCTGCTGGCCCCCCAGATACTCACCTAGCTTCACCGCTGCCTCCTGACCGCGATATCCCCGCCATCTGTGCTCTGCCGGCATCCGGTCCTGAGAGCGCCGCTCGGTGATGACGTCACTCGCAGCGACGCTCACAGCACCCGGATGCCGGCAGAACACCGACAGCGGGGATAGCACGGTCAGGAGGCAGCGGTGAAGCTAGGTGAGTATCACATCCATGGTATAGTCAGTGCTTTCCACGCAATGCAAGCGTGGAAATCACTGGACTAGACAGACTGCAGCTGCGGACCCGGCTCCTGTAATATGGGCTGCTCCCGCTGGTGATTGACAGCGGGATGCAGTGCATATTACAGGAGATAATGAGCGGCCCCCACGTGACCAGAGCCCGCAGCTGCAGCCTGCTCCTGGCCCCATCCAGCCCCCGGACACCGCTCCTGAGCCGCCATTCCCACCCCCCAAAGCATACTTTCGCTTTGTAAGACGCATCCTCCACTTTCCCCCAAAAGTTGGGGGACTAAAAGTGCGTCTTACAAAGCGAAAAATACAATACATTACGTTACTTATCATGTACTGATCCCGAGTTACATCCTGTATTATACTGCAGAGATGCACTCACTATTCTGCTGGTGCAGTCACTGTGTACATACATTACATTACATTACTTATCCTGTACTGATCCTGAGTTACCTCCTGTATTATACTCCAGAGCTGCACTCACTATTCTGCTGGTGGAGTCACTGTGTACATACATTACATTACTTATCCTGTACTGATCCTGAGTTACCTCCTGTATTATACTCCAGAGCTGCACTCACTATTCTTCTAGTGCAGTCACTGTGTACATACATTACGTTACTTATCCTGTACGGATCCTGAGTTAACCTCCTGTATTATACTCCAGAGCTGCACTCACTATTCTTCTAGTGAAAGTCACTGTGTACATACATTAACATTACTTATCCTGTACGGATCCTGAGTTACATCCTGTATTATACTCCAGAGCTGCACTCACTATTCTTCTAGTGCAGTCACTGTGTACATACATTACATTACTTATCCTGTACGGATCCTGAGTTATCCATCCTGTATTATACTCCAGAGCTGCCTCACTATTCTTCTGGTGCAGTCATTGTGTACTTGCATTACAGCGGGCAATTTAAACCGCTCAGCTGATGCTGTCATGTGACGCGTCAGCGACTGGGTTGCCGCCCCCTTCCCAGTCAGCTGATTAAGGTCCTACAGCCCACTGGAGTTGGTTGCATCACGGGACACTCAGCGGACAGGTGAGCATTTATTTTTAACCATTCCTTTATTTAATTTCACTTTAGCAGTGTAACAGCGCTTACACCACTTGCCTGGCTCGACTCCTCCCAACTCTTTGTGTTCGGATCGCTCAAAATAACAGATCCGGACACAGAAATGGCATCCGGAGCTCACATCTGAGCCTGTCCATTCCTGACCGTGGGGTCCTGCAAAAAAATAGGATCGCCACGGACAGGAAATAAATCATGATGTGAAGGGGGCCTAACATCCTGTATTCTACTCCACAGCTGCACTCACTATTCTGCTGGTGGAGTCACTGTGTACATACATTACATACTGATCCTGTACTGAAACCTGAGTTACATCCTGTATTATACTCCAGAGCTGCACTCACCTATTCTGCTGGTGGAGTCACTGTGTACATACATTACATTACTTATCCTGTACTGATCCTGAGTTACCTCCTGCATTATACTCCAGAGCTGCACTCACCCATTCTGCTGGTGCAGTCACTGTGTACATACATTACATTACTGATCCTGTACTGATCCTGAGTTACATCCTGTATTATACTCCAGAGCTGCACTCACTATTCTGCTGTTGGAGTCACTGTGTACTTACCGTATATACTCGTGTATAAGCCGACCCGTGTATAAGCCGACCCCCCTACTTTTGCCCCAAAAATCTGGAAAAACCTATTGACTCGTGTATAAGCCGAGGGTGGACCCCAGCACAGGTACACAGCCCCCAGCAGTGTGGTATACAGGCCCCCCCCAGTGGTATACAGGCCTCCCCAGTGGTATACAGGCCTCCCCAGTGGTAGTATATAGCAGCCCCAGTGGTAGTATAACAGCAGCCCCAGTGGTAGTATACAGCAGCCCCAGTGGGAGTATACAGCAGCCCCAGTGGTAGTATACAGCAGCCCCAGTGGTAGTATACAGCAGCCCCAGTGGTAGTATACAGCAGCCCCAGTGGTAGTATACAGCATGCCCCAGTGGTAGTATACAGCAGCCCCCCAGGGGTAGTATACAGCAGCCCCCCCAGGGGTAGTATACAGCAGCCCCCCAGGGGTAGTATACAGCAGCCCCCCAGGGGTAAGTATACAGCAGCCCCCCAGGGGTAGTATACAGCAGCCCCCCAGGGGTAGTATACAGCAGCCCCCCAGGGGTAGTATACAGCAGCCCCCCAGGGGTAGTATACAGCAGCCCCCCAGGGGTAGTATACAGCAGCCCCCCAGGGGTAGTATACAGCAGCCCCCCAGGGGGAGTATACAGCAGCCCCCCAGGGTAGTATACAGCAGCCCCCCAGGGGTAGTATACAGCAGCCCCCCAGGGGTAGTATAACAGCAGACCCCCCAGGGGTTTGTATACAGCAGCCCCCCAGGGGTAGTATAACAGCAGCCCCCCAGGGTAGTAACAGCAGCCCCCCCAGGGGTAGTATACAGCAGCCCCCCAGGGGTAGTATACAGCAGCCCCCCAGGGGTAGTATACAGCAGCCCCCCAGGGGTAGTATACAGCAGCCCCCCAGGGGTAGTATACAGCACCCCCCAGGGGTAGTATACAGCAGCCCCCCAGGGGTAGTATACAGCAGCCCCCCAGGGTAGTATACAGCAGCCCCCCAGGGGTAGTATACAGCAGCCCCCCAGGTGGTAGTATACAGCAGCCCCCCAGGGGTACATATAGCAGCCCCCCAGGGGTACATATAGCAGCCCCCCAGGGGTACATATAGCAGCCCCCAGGGGGTACCCAGCAGCCCCCAGGGGGTCCCCAGCAGCCCCCAGGGGGTAAACAGCGACCCCCCTGGGAGTACACAGCGGCCCCCAGGGGGTCCCCAGCAGCCCCCTGGGGGTCCCCAGCAGCCCCCAAATGCTGGCACTCGTCCCCCCTTTGCAAGGGCCCCCCCCCCCGCTTCTCTTACCATTCCGGACTTCTGATCCGCGCCGCTCCTCGGCGCTCCTCGCTGCTACCGTCCGTCTTCTACATCCGGGATCCCCGGCCGCGCGATGACGTCATATGCCTGCGACGGCCGAGATCCCGGATGTAGAAGACGGACGGAGCAGCGGGGATGAAGCACCGAGGAGCGGCGCGGATCAGAAGTCCGGAATGGTAATATAACCATCGGGGGGGGGGGACCCTTACAAGGGGGGCGAGTGCCAGCATTTGGGGCTATATGCACTGCTTCCCCCTGCCGCTGATTGACAGGGGTAAGCAGTGCATATTTAATGAGCGGGCCTCCCTCCCATCTCCTGCAGCCTCCACAGCCCCGGACACAGCTTCCCCCGTATTGACTCGTGTATAAGCCGAGGGGGAGACTTTTCAGCCCAAATTTTGGGCTGAAAAACTCGGCTTATACACGATATATACGGTACATTACTTATCCTGTACTGATCCTGAGTTACATCCTGTATTATACTCCAGAGCTGCACTCACTATTCTGCTGGTGCAGTCACTGTGTACATACATTACATTACTTATCCTGTACTGATCCTGAGTTACATCCTGTATTATACTCCAGAGCTGCACTCACTATTCTGCTAGTGCAGTCACTGTGTACATACATTACATTACTTATCCTGTACTTGATCCCTGCGTTACATCCTGTATTATACTCCAGAGCTGCACTCACTATTCTGCTAGTGCAGTCACTGTGTACATACATTACATTACTTATCCTGTACTGATCCTGAGTTACATCCTGTATTATACTCCAGAGCTGCACTCACTATTCTGCTGCTGGAGTCACTGTGTACTTACATTACTTATCCTGTACTGATCCGAGTTACATCCTGTATTATACTCCAGAGCTGCACTCACTATTCTGCTGGTGCAGTCACTGTGTACATACATTACATTACTTATCCTGTACTGATCCTGAGTTACCTCCTGTATTATACTCCAGAGCTGCACTCACTATTCTGCTGGTGCAGTCACTGTGTTCATACATTACTGATCCTGAGTTACCTCCTGTATTATACTCCAGAGCTGCACTCACTATTCTGCTGGTGCAGTCACTGTGTACATACATTACATTACTGATCCTGTACTGATCCTGAGTTACCTCCTGTATTATACTGTAGACCCTGCACTCTCTCACCTGCAAAGCTGAAATCTCCCAGCATTGGCCTTCTTGTTCAGTTTGGTCAGTATTTATAAACTGGGAAACTTTGATTGTATGGTACCTAGAACAAAATGACTCTCACTGCATTAAGTGTGTATGGTAACAAACTTGCGCTTACCTACAACAATCAGCAGAATTGTGAATTGAGCTCTGGAGGAATGACATGGGTAATATAAGGTACTACCGTGTTTCCCCGAATATAAGCCAGTGTCTTATATTCTTTTTACCCCCAAAAGTCCCACTATGGCTTATTTTCGGGTATGGCTTATTTTCGAAAAAAAAAATGACTATTTTTTTAACCACAAAGTTAACATTTATTAACATGCTGAACAGTATGGTAGTCACCACAAAACAGTTTTATTAAACCAATGTCTCAAGAATATCTTGTTACAACTGTGTCATGACGGTATTTCCATGTATAACATGTAAAACAACGAACTACCACACAGCCTCACCATAGGGTCACAGGTCCTTACAGTATCCCACACAGCCTCCCAGAGGTCACAGGCCCTTACAGTATCCCACACAGCCTCCCAGAGGGTCACAGGCCCTTACAGTATCCCACACACCTCCCAGAGGGTCACAGGCCCTTACAGTATCCCACACAGCCTCCCAGAGGGTCACAGGCCCTTACAGTATCCCACACAGCCTCCCAGAGGTCACAGGCCCTTACAGTATCCCACACAGCCCCCAGAGGGTCACAGGCCCTTACAGTATCCCACACAGCCTCCCAGAGGGGCACAGGCCCTTACAGTATCCCACACAGCCCTCCCAGAGGGTCACAGGCCCTTACAGTATCCCACACAGCCTCCCAGAGGGTCACAGGCCCTTACAGTTAAACCCACACAGCCTCCCAGAGGGTCACAGGCCCTTACAGTATCCCACACAGCCTCCCAGAGGGTCACAGGCCCTTACAGTATCCCACACAGCCTCCCAGAGGGTCACAGGCCCTTACAGTATCCCACACAGCCTCCCAGAGGGTCACAGGCCCTTACAGTATCCCACACAGCCTCCCAGAGGGTCACAGGCCCTTACAGTAAACCCACACAGCCTCCCAGAGGGTCACAGGCCCTTACAGTATCCCACACAGCCTCCCAGAGGGTCACAGGCCCTTACAGTATCCCACACAGCCTCCCAGAGGGTCACAGGCCCTTACAGTATCCCACACAGCCTCCCAGAGGGTCACAGGCCCTTACAGTATCCCACACAGCCTCCCAGAGGGGCACAGGCCCTTACAGTATCCCACACAGCCTCCCAGAGGGTCACAGCCCTTACAGTATCCCACACAGCCTCCCAGAGGGTCACAGGGCCCTTACAGTATCCCCACACAGCCCCTCCCAAGGGTCACAGGCCCTTACAGTACCCACACAGCCTCCCAGAGGGTCACAGGCCCTTACAGTATCCCACACAGCCTCCCAGAGGTCCCCAGGCCCTTACAGTATCCCACACCAAACCTCCCAGAGGGTCACAGGCCCTTACAGTATCCCACACAGCCTCCCAGAGGGTCACAGGCCCTTACAGTATCCCACACAGCCTCCCAGAGGGTCACAGGCCCTTACAGTATCCCACACAGCCTCCCAGAGGGTCACAGGCCCTTACAGTATCCCACACAGCCTCCCAGAGGGTCACAGGCCCTTACAGTATCCCACACAGCCTCCCAGAGGGTCACAGGCCCTTACAGTATCCCACACAGCCTCCCAGAGGGTCACAGGCCCTTACAGTATCCCACACAGCCTCCCAGAGGTCAAAAGGCCCTTACAGTACCCCCACACCAGCCTCCCAAGGGTCACAGGCCCTTACAGTATCCCACACAGCCTCCCAAGGTCACAGGCCCTTACAAGTATCCCACACAGCCTCCCAGAGGGTCACAGGCCCTTACATTTACAGTATCCCACACAGCCCAGGGGGTCACAGGCCCTTACAGTACAGTATCCCACACAGCCCAGAGGGTAACAGCCCCCAGTACAGCAAGGAAACATTACGGTACATTTTTTTGTGGATTTCCTTACTTTGTAATGGTGGCTTCTCTAATGAATTCCTCCGCGGTGCAAGGTGAAAGGTGGGGGGCTGTTTCGTCTTGCAGGAGCGTCTGGGCCAATCAGCCACTCGAGATGCTGGGGAGCCGCTTGGCCAATCAAAGCGCAGGGCAGCGGTGATGTCGGGCCCTAGGCGCGGGGCACACAAAAAATTAACCCAATGCATTTGGGGGCCACCAGCGGCTGCACATGAGGGCAAGGAGGACAACACAGACCCTGGAGGACAGAGGGGACTGAGGCAGGGGCGATGCATATAAAAAGGTACCATGGCTTATATTTTTTTCCCCAATGGACCGTTTAGTATGGCTTATTTTCAGGGTATGGCTTATATTAGCCGCCCCTCCCTATCCCCCACTATGGCTTATTATCGGGGGTTGCTTATTATCGGGAAACAGGGTAGGTGGAGCCCTCGGAGGGCGTTGACCGTCACGGTGGGGGCAGGCTCTGTGGCACCGCCCCCATCCCCATGTGTGCTATGATGTCACAATACACCATTGTGATGTCACCAATACCCTAATTGTTATACAGGGACAACCCGAGATCAGGCGAAAAGCCTCACTGACGGGAAACAGTTTTAGCCCTTAAACGGGATGAAAACGAACCGGTGTTAAACCAATGCTGTGTTCTGTTATAATTCCGATACGGTTTCCTCCGTATTGTTCCGGATCCATTTGCCTGTTTTGGTTGCACCCCAATGGGGACTTTACTGAGAGGTCTGTGATTAAAGCTTTATACTCTCCTTTCTCGTCTTGCCTTCGCCGCTGTAGTCACTTTTGGGTCCCCGCTCATTAATCTCATGTAATATTAACTGCTGAACTGCCACTCAAGACGCCTATTATTTATGATTGGCTGTTGCGCAACACTTATTGCTTCTGTGATTTGTTGGTGGCACAGTGGGTGGGGCGCAACAGCCAATCAATGGGTGTCTGTGATTGGCTGGTCAAAACCAATGCAGTGAATATTACATGAGGCTAATGATTTGAACTGGGATTGACCTCAGCGGTGAGACAGGCGAGTATAAAGCTTTAAACACTGACTTCTCAGTGAAGTCCCTGTCAGCACTCCATTCTGAGCTCTCCATTCCGAGCCCTCCATTCCGAGCTCTCCATTCCGAGCTCTCCATTCCGAGCTCCTCCATTCCGAGCTCTCCATTCCGAGCTCTCCATTCCGAGCTCTCCATTCCGAGCTCTCCATTCCGAGCCTCCTCCATTCCGGTGTTTGATGCAGACCCGAACTATACATGTGTGACGATACCGCACACTATCACAGGCATGCCGGATCTACAAAATTGCCTGAGTGCCCATTGAGAATCAATGCAAATGGAGTCCGTAAGCCTCGGTAAGAGTCCAACACAGGACTAGCCAGATATCCCTCCAGGGAAGGACCTAGCCTTGGGCTGGCTCTTTGAGGAGACCACCATAACACCATATTAAGTGGCCCTTTCAGTCATATCCAGCTCTTTAAAGAGTTTAATGATATGACAAGGGAATACCAAGGCCAGGTATCCATCCACAGACAACTGTTTCAGGTGTTGCCCCCTCATCAGTGTGGAGTAGGAACTCAGGGGGGAGCAATGCCTGGTAGACCAACATCACAAAACAATCAATGGACACAAATCACATTCAGTTTGTATTCCAGGTTAAAAAATGGGAGATGGATCTCCACCAGATTCCAAAAAACCGCATATGTGAACGCGTCCTTACTAGTCAGCATGCATGTTGTGAAGATTTCCTTGCATGTATTACAGCATAGCCCTTGGTGTAGTACATTTTTTCTTATCTTTGGGAATATTTCTTCAATAAAATTCACCCCTCCTTAAGACTTCCTACCCCTTTTTATCATTACAGCGGTATAGAGTCCCATTACATCCCTCCATGTCTCTAGTGGGGCTCACAATCTACTTTTAAGGTCTGGAACGCAAAATTCAAATTTGTGGGAAGATGAGTTAGTTTATGGAAGGGGGCGCTGTTGCATTGCTGCTTATGTGTTTTTGATTTTGCTTGTGGTGGAAAGTGGTACTGAAAGTTACTGCTTTTAAAGGTTTTGGGGGAAACTAGTGTGTTTACAGGGACTTTTGTCTGTGCATTTGTGGGTAAAGTAAGGCAGAGACATCCTAACCCGAGATTGGCACTATTGCTGGTTCTCGTAAACCGTTTGTTTTTGAAATGGAGATGAACACTTTTCATTTGTAGTGTTTCCTTTAATTTGTCACACAGCTCCTGGGGACGTGAAGAAGTCCTCCACAAGCAAAGGAGCTGGTGAGTCTGTCCCGGGGGGAATTGTCTGTGTTGTGTGCATGAGGCCATTTGTTATATGGCTCAATAAAGCTGCTTTTTTCCCTTTGTTTTATTTATCATTATCCCAAAGGTATATGCCAATATATCATAATTTTTTCATACAGTCTTCATCTACATAGAAAACCTTATTCATAATACTCCAGAGTTTGCACTCACTATTCTGCATGCTCAGAGATTTTCAACTGCATCTCATGATTTCACACTCTCCCATTGCTTTATAGTTAATTTTGCCTGCCTACGTCAATGATGAACGGAGAAGGTTAGATAGTTTAATTACGTTCTGCAGGGTAAAATCAGGAAGGGTTTATTAGTAAAGCAATGTAGACACACTAATGTCAAAATTTTTAGGCAGGTGTTGCCAAACATTCTGCAAAGAATAATCCTATCAAAATAGACGTGTTCATAGTTTGTGCCACGCCCCAGGGCCTTGGATACTCTGAACCGGGCTGTTTTGAGGCTTCATCACTGGGACCCACAGGGACCGAGACCCGGGCCCCGAGACCCTGGCGGTGTCATTAAAAGTTCAGTGTGGGTGGCTCTCTGTCTTGGGGATATTTTCGTGGAGGGTTCATTCTGGACAGGGTTACTGGACCGGGGGGATACTTGTTAGTTTATATGTGACGCCACCCGCAGGTTGCGGCTATAGAGGCCGCCGCTGCACGACATCTTCCTAGGGGCCGATGATTGGGATGCAGCAATGTTCTTAAGCCCTCTACAGGTAGGACTGACCCCTAAAGGTGACCAAAGATACCTGAGTGAGTTGGTAGTTGTGTTTCTGGGCTTAGACGCATTAAAAAGTTCAAAAGGCCACAGGGGGCTGCAGTCTTTGTGTAACAGCCCGCTGAGAAACGGGTGTTCTTGGGGGCGGGGATCCAGCTACTCGCTGGTAATAGGATGGTACGTAACCGGCACCCCTTCTCTTGTCCTTTCCAGGTTGTTTCACACAGCGCTTGCCTCGCCCGTTCTGCCTGGCGCCTTGGCCACACAGAGCTCTGAGCCAGTGACTGTGGCTTTTCCTAGGGGTTCCCCTCCCGTGTCTCCCTTTAGCCCTATGGTTGTCACCTTTTCAGCAGATGTGTGCAGTTGTTTGGCGGGTGTCACCATGAAAGTGCCACAGCCTCCGGGTTGCTAGCTGACCCCTGGTCTTCTCTACTAGTCTTTTTGGGTTTCCCGCTTGCGCCTTGGGGCCTAGCCCTCCCACTTGCCTGCAACTTGACAATGGATACGAGACCCACGGGTGGATATTGGCCACTTCCCGTGCCTCTGGACCCCCCCTCTTCCTCCTGAGCCACTTGGGGGTGATCTGCTCTGGGGGTTTTCGCCTTAAAACGAGCTTCCACTTGCTCCAGTCCTCTGGACACTTCTCGGTGTATATTCTCTAGCTTTTTTCTCCCAACTCAACCTCTGTGTTCAATGGCCTCTCCCTGAGCTGTTCAACTGTTGTCTCCAGCGTTTCTAGATCTTTCCCACTCTTTTTTATACCACTTGTCACATGTCCCACGTCATCTACGTTGTTCCTCTTGAACCTCACTCCTCCCAGGTGCTCCCCCTAACTTCTTCCTTCACTACCCAACCCCACTACAATCGTTCCTATTGTAATCTTTGGGTGTCCCTGCACTGGTCTGTACCCCTCTTACCAGTGAATGGGATACTACAAACCCCAACAGGGTGCATCATCTCTGTGGCGACTGGATTTCCCCAGGGGCGCTACATTGCTTTTTAATTCAGTGATAAAAATGGAGAATGAACAAAAGAGAAGTCAAAACCCAATCAATAGTTGTTGAAACACCTTCTACCTTTATTACTTTTCCATCACTTTTTTCAATTTTTGAAGGGGCTTAACATGTTTTGAAAACTAACCCCCAAAATCTCCTGTGTATGAGGCGTTGTGCAGATCCCCTGTGTATGAGGCGTGTGCAAAATCCTCCTTTTGTATGAGGCGTGTGCAGATCCTCCTGTGATGAGGCGTGTGCCCGATCCCCTGTGTTATGAGGCGTGTGCAGATCCTCCTGTTCTTTATGTGATCCCAGACAGACTGGATTTATGTGAGATCAGGGCTTTGTGGGGCCGAATCAAACACTTCAAGGGCTCCTCATTCTCTCCTCTGAAGATACGGTACTTCTTATTGACATCAGCTGGATGCTTGTGTTGTTTTCTGGCTGTAGAGTAAATTTAGAGCCAATCGGACTCCCCCTCTTGATGGGATTACTTGATGGGTCAGTATCTGCCTGTATTTCCAGCATTAAGAACGCCACTAATCTTGACCAAACCTGTAACTATTTTGCTGAAATGTGGCTCCAGGCACTTGAAACCCTCTCCTGTGCTCCACTGTTCCCGCAGAACCTTATTTTTGTCACTTTCCAGAAATTTGGCAAACAAACTGTCTTCTTTTAAACACCAATTGTTTCACTTTAAAAGCCCATCCGCCAAGCACATATTGCCATTTTTTTTCCCTGTATCCCATTTCCCTCTTGTTTCCTTACATATTTGGGAGGGACCATTTTCTGACCAACAGTAGAGGGGGTGTAGGTCAGGCCCACTGACTGAAACAATTTTCTGTACTGATGGCACTGTTTGGGTCATCTTCTGATTTTCAAAGAGAAGGAAGCTTTGAAAGTCAGAATCTTTCGGAAAAAAACTAGGCTTTTTGGGCCCCAAACTGCTGTCTATGGTCCTGGATTTTCCTAATTTTTTGGGTGCCTCTTCAAAAGAACTGGAAAAATTAAATATAGGGAAACCCCCCAGTCTGCTTTGAAGTTTTTCCCTTTGGAGAGCACTTGATGCAGTATAACTACCTTTTCGGGTTGCCCGCTGTATTCAGTTGCATGACAAATGAAAAGACTTCTTCCACAACCTCGCCTTTGTAGCACAGTTTGGCTGTTTTTTCAACCTATTTTTTAAAAAGCCTCCACACAGCGTTTCTTTTTCATTTAATGAAAGGATGTTAACTTTTTAAATGAAAATAAATGACTTTTCACCTGTTTAGGATAAAAAATTTTAACTCGAAACCGTTAAACTAGAATTCTGAAAAATTTCCCTGATTTTGAAATATACAGCTGTATCTCAATGAATTAGAATATCATCCAAAATTTAAATTTTTTTTTTCAGAAATTCAATACATAAAGGAAACACATAGATCACTCGGTAATGACAATTTTTCTATATACAAATCATCATTTTTGCACTTCCGGCCACTGGGGCCGCAATGGAGCAAGGCGCATGCCAAAACTGCTGAAAAATCGCTACCCCCGGAAGCCCCGGGCCATATTTAGCACACCCGGGCCTCCCGGCACGCACACCCCCGCCCCCTTCCCCTACACCACCCCTCACATACCCCCCAGTAAACCCTCGCCCCCCCCCCCCCCTCCAGTGCCCACTTCCTCCCCCACATAGACCCCCCCCTGCCCTCCTTCGCCGGCCGAAACCCCCCCGACAACTTACCTCTTCAGATGGGACCTTTGCTGATGTCACAGTCAGGGTGTTCATTCACATGACCGGGGGGCATCGCCCTAGCTCCGCCTTTTTTCCCAGCTATGACATGGAGCTTTTCACAGCTGCGAAGGACAGAAGAGGAGGGTGACCCGCCCAGAAGGGGGAAGCTGAAATACTAAAGAAGAAACAGAAAAACACATAAGAGGGGACCACTAAAACTCCCCCCCACACTAAAACAGGTGCTCAAACACTAAAGGGGTGACCTGAGAATAAGTCAGCAGACCCAAAAAAAAGGCCTCCACAAACTCTGAAGGGGGGGGGCACAGAGACAAGGGGGGACCAAAAATGACTAAAGTAGGCACAGACACATAAGAGGGCAAACACAATCACTCAAGGGGGGCCAGAGACATAAAGGGGGGAAAAGACACCCGAAGGGGGGGGGGGGGGCCCGGGGCACATAAGGGGAACCAGAAACCACTAAGGAGGGCACAGAGATGGAAGGGGGGTGCAGAAAAAATGAAAGAGGGGGGGCAGAAAAGGCAAGTGGCCCACAAACAAAATAGAGGGGTCCCCAAACACAGGACACCCACACACAACAACAGACACGGGAAAACAAAATTTCAGACATAGGCCACAGACACAAAAAAGCAGCCCCAAAAACACAGAGAAGAGGTGCCAGAGACACAAGGCGCAGCAGAGAGGTCAACAGAGCACAGGAGGGCCCCCTAACCCCCACAGCGTGCCAGTGAAAAACCCCCCCCCGATGCGATAGCATCGGGGCCCATTTTCTAGTATAATATATTTTTGAGTGTTCATTTTGTTACTGTTGATGATTATGGTTTATAGCCCATGAAAACCCAAAAAGGTTTATTTTTCTTAGAAAATTAAAGTAGGGAGGGCGAAGAGTTAAAAACCCCCGCCCGCCAAAAAATTTCCCCCAACATCAAAGGGTGAAAAATAATATTGATTTAAATTTGGGCAACATGTTTCAGGGTCCCCCAAACGCCCTGAAACATGGCAATATGATATTATTTTTTCCTGAGGAAAAAGGCCAGGGGGACCTGAAACGGGGTTGTTTTTTTAAACAATATTCCTCTTTCATGCCTCGTGGAGATGGCACGCAGTTTTTTAAAACCCCTTTATCCTCCCTACTCTACGTATATACACCACACTGGGGGGTGCAGCAGCCGTGAAACTGCTTTTATAGTGGGGACTCTCAAAAACCACACAAGATTTAAGCCTCTGAAAAACCCATTTAGGTCATAATTTTTTCTCTCAGACCCTTCCAAAAATTCCCCACTTTAATTTTCTGA